>RJWK010003020.1:0-66426 GCA_004363435.1 Platanista minor
GTGAAATATGAGTCAATTAAAAAATATTCAGGGTATATTTGCATATATGTATGTACACATATACAAAGAATATGTTTACAAAGAATGCATATACATATGTACATATTTATTATGTATGTACATATGTATGTATGTATATAAAGAAAATGCTATTAAATAATAGTACAGGCAGTGCATTAATATGACAAAAATTTTGAGGGGAAAATGCAAATACCTGAAGTTTCAGAAACACTAATATAATTAGCTTTTTATGTTGTAAATAAAGAAAATTAAATTGTTACTATTTTATATGCTTTTTACAATTTAATTAAATAATTTAATCTCAAAGTCTTGGTATAGGACATACATAATTTTAGATTAACAGTATATTTTTATTATTTGCATCATTAATAGCTGTACTCTTACACACTCAATTAAAAGATCCTGCAGCTTTTTTTTTTTTTTTTTTTTAATTTAAAGGGACTTTGCATAGAAAGTTTGCTCAAATTATGTAATCTTCAGCAGGAAGAGGTGAATCTGGGGGGTAGATTTCCCGTTCAGGATCATGATGCACATACACCATTACACAATGTGTTGGCCTTTATACAAAATGAAAATTACATAATCTATATTATTAAGGAAAATGAATGAAATATATTGCTTTCAGATTTGTCTTTGTGCTAATACTTAACATCTGTTTGCCAGGGGGGTCCTGGACTCCGAGGACCAAAGGGGCAACAAGGTGACCTGGGCCCAAAGGTAATGTTCTTTCTCCCCCTCACATCACTAGCCATAATATAATTTTGGAGTTAAGTAATATTTACCCTTTGCAGTTTAAAGCTCCTTATGTTTTTATGAAAGTTGTGTCGAAGCCTTTTCCCTTATTCTTAAAAGCTTGTGGTTTTGTTTTTGTTTTTGTTTTTTTGTTTTTTTGCGGTACGTGGGCCTCTCACCGTTGTGGCCTCTCCCATTGCAGAGCACAGGCTCCAGACGCGCAGGCTCAGCGGCCATGGCTCATGGGCCCAGCCGCTCTGCGGCATGTGGGATCTTCCCGGACCGGGGCACAAACCGGCGTCCCCTGCATTGGCAGGCAGACTCTCAACCACTGTGCCACCAGGGAAGCCCAAAGCTTGTGTTTTTTCATCAAAAAAAAAATGTAGTAACTTAAGTGAAAAGAAAGGTTTCTGGGTCAGAAATAGAGTGTCAGTGTTCCAAGTGGTTTAGTTGCTTAGGTAGTTCTTGCTCATATAGTCTTCTTTTCCTCTATCTGCAAAAAAGATGTATCGAGGGAGCACTGAATCACAACTAGGCAGCAGTCCTCCAGGTAATTTCTCAGGTTTTAGCCTCCTCCTTCTCCCTCCCACCATGTACTGTATAATCAAACACACAGCTCTATTTTCCATTCTCACTGCCCAAGGCCACCAAATGTGGTGGTTCAGGTTGTACACTGTACAAAGACACCAACTAAGAGGACCAAGTTGGTGCCAATCCATGTCAAGGCACACATTTTTCTACTTTTCACGAAGGTGCCCTAAGGGATGGCAGAAGCCCAGCCACTAATTGAGTTCAGGCCCCATCATCTTGTACCTGGCTTTTGGCAAATCTTCTAATTGTTCTTTTGGCTCCAGTGGCTTGATTTTTTGATTGATTCTTCACATCTGCCCCCAGATTCATTTCTTTAAAGTTATACTGGATCATATCATACTCTTAAAACCTGCAGTCATGTGTGATTGCCTTGAGAATACAATTCACCCTCGTTAGCATGACATTCAAGGCCCTTTATAATTTACTGTCTCATTTTCACCATGTTGCTCCGAATCATCGCTCCAGCCATCTTGCTTGACTTACTGCTTCAATATGGTGACTTATTAAATTTGCATAGTATTTATTCATGGAGAAGGGAACATTGCAATGTTGTTTTACTAGAAAATTGGAAACAAGTAGAGCAAGGTAAGAGCGAATGCGGAGGGTGGGGGCAGGCTTACAGGGGAGAAGTCAATGAAAGAAGGCTGAAGATAATTAATCAGGTACTACACAGCTCAAAACTCAGACCATAAGATATCTTCTTGTTTTGTTTTGTTTTATTTTTTGAGATTGTGACACATTTTCTCAGGCAGATAGTTGACGTCTTGGCTCTATCTCTTAGATGCTACAAGGGAGGCAATGTCTTCAGTAAACGCAGAGGAGTGCCCCAGAGATAGAGAGTTCACAGTAGTGAAACGGGGAGAGACTATAGTTTGGCTGGATGGTGTGAACCTTCACAAACCAAGAGGGTGGTCTTGTATTACTTATATCTTGTGGATTTTTTGTGGAGTGTGGGCGTCTAGTTACTCACATAATTGGCACAATGTTCCTATTTATGTAAGCAAAAATAAATAAATGAAGTTGCAGCAACTACTGTGTGTTTACTCTTTTGGTTTACTGATGACACTTTGCCTGGGAGGTGGATCATCTGAGGCTTGGTGTCTTGTTATCCTATGAGTGTTTTATGTCTTAGGAAAAATTAGTTAATGAAATAAATTATAAATGCCGTAAGTAGAAATATCTGGGTAGCAGATATTTCTGGGTACCAGAGGGTTTAACTTACCTTTGGGATGACTTCTTGCCTTCCAGGGACCAGATGGCCCTCGGGGTGAAACAGGCCCTCCAGGACCTCAGGGTCCTCCTGGACCCCAAGGACCAAGTGGTCTGTCCATTCAAGGAATGCCTGTGAGTTGTGTGTAAACATTCAGATGGGTTTTATTGTTATCACTTCTCCATGAGTTATATAGAATGAACTTTTGTCTTCTGTGCCTTGATAATGACCCTCAGCCTCTTCCAACCCCTAAAAATAAGAACTGAGAAGTGAAAGTAATAATTGAGACTTCATTCATTAGCCAATTTTTTGTTCAATGAATGGGGTCTTTTACAAACAGGTATGTGCCTAGGGAGTAGGTATATCCACAGATAATTTGTCTATAGAAAAGAAAGCAGGACTTGACATGTATGGCCCTTTTTCTTGTTTGACTAAGTCCTTAGGGGGTGTGATAAAATCTAGAAAGTGACCAATGTTATACAAATTTAAGTTATTCATTTTGCATTTGTAGTAATTGTGTAAATAGCTTCTTGAAAGCCATTTAATTATGATCTTTATCTCAACAGGCCTCAAAGTGTGGTGCTCTGAGTTTTAGATTATAGACAGTATACTCTCTACAGCCACATTTCTTTGTATAAGTTGTTTGTACCAATGAAAACAAATTCAGTCCCACTCACTGACTTTCAGTGATCTTACTAGATGGATCTAGATTCAAGGAATAAAAACCAATCTCTGTCATTAGTATTTGAAGCATGATGCTTTTAAGCACATTTTTAGCAATCTTTCTGTGCATATGATTGTGCCTCCCTAGCTAAGAAGTCTTCTTTTGCAGAGTTATTTTCACATCTTAGAAAGCATTAACATGCCAGTTTGTATAATTACTACCACTATTGCTACTACTATTTGTTGAGGTCTTGCTACTTGTCAGGTACTGTGTTTGCTTTTCCAATCTTATAAATTTCTAGCCAAAACAAAACAAAGCTATATAGAGATATAAGCTTTAAAATCTAAACTATAAATAATACTGAAATATTTGACTCCCCTCACATATTTACAGTATGAGCTTAGCCATATCAGACTGTATACACTGTGTTTAAACTATTCTGCTATATAAACGTTCTGGTCTGTAGGCATGCTTACCTAGGAGGTGTAGCTTATTTGAAAAGTGAAATATGCTGTATTTGGATGTTAGTGTGAAAGCAATTTAATGTTGGAAATGTTAAAAGAGTCAGTGGAGGAAAAGAAAAGACTGAGAATTTACCTATTTACCTATGTGAACTTAACCCCATGTCCTTTTGGTTGTTCAGGGAATGCCAGGTGAAAAAGGAGAGAAAGGAGAGACTGGACTTCCTGGCCCACAGGTATTATTTTTATTTTTTTATTCCATTGCTCTCAGCTCTAGAGCTTTGCCAAGAAGAAAGAAGACTGTAGCTTCTGAAGTCAGTTATGATCTTGGCAATGAGTGGTTTCTACACTGAGGACCATTAGCGTGTATTCATTTACTTCAGCCCCCTCTTACGGTCCTACTGATGCTCCCCTGGGTGAGCCCTGGTGGGGGACACTTCTTTCCCTTCTGGTGAATAACTTCTGGGTTCTGAATGCTCAGTCAGGAAGGCCTCACCTTTATGCTATCAGGTTTGTTTGGAGGCCTTGATTTATTTCAGGGAAGCTGGGTGAGAGGGTAATTGGTTTCGATAACTCTGCCATTTTCCTGTCCTTGCTCTATCTAGGGCATCCCAGGAGGTGTTGGTTCACCAGGACGTGATGGCTCACCAGGCCAAAGGGTAAGGACTTGCCCAAGATTGCTCGTTAGCACAGTAGATTTCTCACCAAGTCGCTCTTGCTGTTGGCAAGTTCTTTGCAAGGAAGGCAAACCAGGTGGTTTTTTTTTTTTGTTTTCTTTATTTTTTCCTCCCAACTATCTGCATTCTACCGATCCTGCATCTGTTTCCCTTAACTGGTATTCTTCCATGTGTATTACTTTCCTCAAAACCTAGAAACTTTCATCAAACCTTCCCAAATTAACCACACCTCTTTCTGAATGTTCCCATAACCTGAATATAGTTTGCACTGAATAGTGTGCATTGGTCTAACAGATTTTCCAGTTGTTTAAATTCTCAAGGAGCAAACCTGAAGGAAATCAAGCATCATATGAATTGGAATTTAATTATTATGACTCTCTGTAATATTCTCCATTTATTTAATATGCATCAATTATCAATTCCTGGAACCTGTTCAAGTGGACAGCAATAAAAGAAAGTATAAGGATGGTTGAGGGATGAGTTAACAACTAGAGTTTGTTTAGTCAACATGTCTTCATTGTGCCAGGTTTGAGGTTCTTATCCTCAAAGAGTTTATAGCTTTTGGGGGGAAATATAACCAAATAAGAAACATATGCTATAATGGGAGTATTGACAGAGCCCTGTGGGAACACAAAGAATAGATAACTAAGCCAGACTTGGAGGGTGAGGGAAAGCTTCCCAGAGGGGGCACCATACAGACTGGATTTCAACTGAGAGATAGAAATTAGCCAGATGCATGAGGAAAGGAAAGCTATTGCAAGTAGAGACGGCAGCATATATGGCATATAAAGGAGTGGAGTTGAAGAGAAAGTGGGGCATTTCCATTACTGAACCTAGTTCCGTATGGCTGGAGATTAGACTGCGGGGTGTGTGTGTGTGTGTGTGTGTGTGTGTGTGTGTACGTGCACAAGTGTACACATGTGTGCACACAGGTGTGGAGAGATTGTCAAGAGATGAAACTGAAGTGGTAAAAGCAAACTCATTTACACCATCTATTCTTTTTTTCAGACCAAGGATTTTGAGCTTTAACAGGAAGGCAATAGGAAGTCATTACATGTTCAGCAAGGGAGAGAGGCTGGTCTTCCTTAAAAGGACGCTGATGTAGACATGTGGGCAGCTGCGCAGTTTCTCTCAAGACTGAATTATATATAGTGTCCACCACTCAGATCCAATGCAGTAAAGGACAACACATTTGGTGACATTCCCTGGTATTTCCGGGGACAACTAACCCACTAGGTTAGCAAACGATTGGCTGGAAGACACACTTCTCTACTCAAACAAGGCTGCCTTTAGCTATACTGCTCAAGAATAAGAAAATCATTTTTTCTATAGGAGTGTAGGTGTGTGAATTTAAATTCCTTCCATGTTGGGTTTTTGTTGTTTTTTTTTTTGGGTTTCACATCCAACTTTCATTTGCTTAAAATTTCAGTTTAGTCTCTATCTATCAAATGGAATTAGTTTGTAAAGCATGTCCAGGTGAAGGTATTTAAAAGAGGCATTCTCTAAAAGTTAGATTTATGTAGGTTTCTTGTACATGTGGAAGGAGTGTCTAAAAGTATTTATATGTTTTGGCAAAGGGCTTAGGCTAAAATCCTGTGTGGTTACACACCTAGATTCCTTCATGATTCCTGAAGCTCTGAAAACAGCAGTTCTAAAGATTTGGTTGAGTGAATTTACTTGATTTGTCCATGCATAGAGGCTAGTCTTGGCAAGGAACTCCCAAATCAAACATTTTGGATTACTGTCTAGATCATTTGGGTTTGGAATTCTTTTAAAACCAATATACCAACACAGACTTTTTATAAATATTTTGCCATTCTTCCAAACATGTTTTATTCTATAGGATAAAAAGTCTTAGAGTGTAATAAAGCGTTCATATATCTGTACATGGATTTTATTTCCCTCTCTCGCTCAATCTGGAGGTAAAACTTTCAAGTGTCTCTAATTCCTATTCTGAAAATTCCTTGGATGGGAATGGAATTGCTTTTTAAAACTGGTTTCCAGAGGATACTCTTTCTTTATAGGGCCATATTAAAAAAAAGATTGTGCAAATCCTGTGACAATTGCTTTAGAAAAGATATTTGAGGGCAATACTGTTCCAGAGTACAACTTGAGGGGGTGCCAAAAACACAGAATAAAATATAGTGGTGCATCCTAGAATTGTGTAGCATGAGGAAGGGACTGCTCTGCTTGAGGAAGGGACCACTTATATATTGGGTTGGCCAAAATTTTGTTCGGGAACGAACTTTTTGGCCAGCACAATATTTTTTTCAATATCTTAACATCTTATTTAATAAGATATTAGTTGAGCACATATCTTAATTGAGTACATACTATGTGCCATGTTCTATGCTCAGCCTAGAGAGAGTTGTTCATTACTACCTCCAGAAGGAAAATATCCAGAACAGGAGAGACTTTCAATAACTAAAGGAGGCAATTTGTACATCATCTACCAGGAAGAAATAGAAGGAGGAAGTGGAATCAAGACCATGACTCTTCCCTGGGGCCAGGAAAACCAATGGGTCTTCATCGGAGACAGTCAAGCTGGGAGGAAAGATAGGTGAAAACAGAGTTATTTAGGAGGCTCTGATCTGTTTAGTCAAGTATCTGGGGTCTTAATGAAAGTAAAGGGTCTAAAACAATTAGATGCTTATTTAGCAGGATTGTACAGTTGGAGGTCCAGGACCAACTTTCATAGTGGTAGGAACAGATCTCAGACATGGAGCTCCTTCTTTCTGGTTAGGCTGTGGGAGAGGGATGTTGCTGAAAGAGAGCTAAGGACAAACACTTAAGATTATTCCTGCTCTGCCTTAGGCTATCCTAAAAGGCAAAGTTGCATTCAGAAAGGAAATAATAATAGTAGTAATAATCGTAATAAATAATAAGTAATAATAATGACAGTAACAACGATGGCATAGAACAGACTGAGAGCAAACACACTGGATGATGAAACTTACTGCTGAAATGCCTGGGAAACTAATTCCAGAAAACTGTCTGGGGATTGATTGATTGATTGATTGATTGATTGATTTTATTTTATTTTATTTTATTTTATTTTATTTTATTGCGGTACGCGGGCCTCTCCCTGTCGTGGCCTCTCCCGTGGCGGAGCGCAGGCTCAGCAGCCATGGCTCACGGGCCCAGCCGCTCCGTGGCATGTGGGATCTTCCCGGACCGGGGCACGAACCCGCGTCCCCTGCATTGGCAGGCGGACTCTCAACCACTGCGCCACCAGGGAAGCCCAACAAGGTTATTTTGTCTTTTCTTTACTCCAAGCCCTGAAATCACTTCCCATTACTGTGCCTCACTTCCTCTGATCTTGAGTGAGGAAAGACCACTCGAAGCAAAGAAGGAGGAAGCTGGGATAAATATGCATGGTGATGTCCAGTTAGTGCTTCTAGCTCCTTGGAGAGTTGCAGAGAGTAGGTGAGTGAGGTGTGCTATAGGAGGGAGGGGCTATTCCTTACTGGTCATTCTTTCTTTTTAATCTTTGTCTTTTGTTATAGACCGTTAAGAATTCATAGCCCAAAGCTAGAACCATCACCTTGACTATTAGCTTAGGGAAAGGTTAGCATCCCTTACCCAGAGCCAGTGCCAATGTCACTTATTCATTTAGTCTACAAGGAAGGCGAGTTTAGCAGAGACTAAAAAAAAGATTAAGCATCTCCTCTTTAAACAGGAAACATGTTTTCTAATGTTTCTAGCTTATTCTGGCTTTTCCCAAAGGGAATCTTTGACCTGTAGAGGCAATCCTGGGCCTCAGGCTATAAGCAAGTCCAGCAAAAGTTGGACTTCTTCATTGAACCAGTCTCAGCCTCTTGCTGGGAAGCCAGTAGAGCACAATGCAGGACCACACCATATAAAGCAACAGTGCAAGTGCAGATTTAACAGAGGAATGTATTCAGGTATCAGTGTTCATTCTGAGTCATTGCAGCCGACAGCATCCTTGTGTCATCTTTCTTTTCCACTGTCAATCTTGCCATCTCCCTTTTGGCCTCCTTCCTCTTCTTTTCTTGGTGTCTCTGACCCCAGGGTCCACCCTGTGATCTTTGGGTTCCTCTGATGTAGGGTGGATCTCCCACCCTAGACACCCAGGTGGTCCTTAGAGAAACCAGGAAAAACAGGCAAGACATGGATGATAAGTATAAGCAGTGAAAGAAAGAATTGAAAAAGAAAGGAAAAACTACCTCTTTTCTAGTTCTGAGGCTCACTCATATCCAAGACCACCAGCTTTCTGTCAAGCATTCCAAATAGAAACTTTTAAAATTATTTTTATTTTCCAATTCTTACTATGGTTTTTATAAAAAGTCAGAGAGACAAGAAATAAAAATGACCAGGAGATATATATGTTATGGCACCTGGAAGGTAGTAATTCCTCCTTTGTACCAAGGGTGTTAGTTTTAAAATTCCAAGTAAACTGAAATTGGAATGCTTCCTTCTCCCCAAGTTACTGCTCCCTGCCTCTCCTGTCTTCATGCCATAACCACAGCCTTCCTTTTTCATCTATGAAAGGTGAAATACTGTTAAAAAAAAGTTCTACATATGAATTCTGCTGAACTTGTATGGTTACGAGAAGCAGGATGGTCCAGTGGTAAATACCAGAGACTTGGACAGTTAGCCAGACCTCAGTTTGAACCCTAGCCATATGCCACTGAACCAGTTACTTAAAAAGTCCAAGCCTCACTTTTCTCATCTGTGAAGTGGAAAAAATAATATTCAACTCCATAGAGCTATTGTGGGAATTAATTCATATAAAGAATTTCCATATAAAATTTCAACTTTAGCTGATACAAGTATTCACTATTTTCATTGTAGACCTAATGAGTCAGGACAGTGCAATATTTTATAATGCCTGTCCTTAACATTATTAAGGCACCTTAGAAGATTTTAATGAACTATGAAAAAAGTATAAAGAAAAAGCAAGTGGCTTGTTGTTTAATTTTCTTGGAGTCCACATTGAAAGGACACTTGGAACGTGCTTCCTTTTTATGTGGGTTTGATGTAAAGAAAGACCATACTTGTGATGAATGTCCCACTTCATCAAAGCAAGTTGGACTTAAAATATACTTGAAAAATTGAACTTGAGTCAACGATCTGGATTTAATTCCTATCCTAAATGTCAAGCTGTGATGAGAGATTCATCAAAGGAATGTTTTGTTAAATACTAAGATTCATGCTAATTATCCCCTTGAGTATCTTCCTTCCTCCAGAAGAGGAAATGTAAAAATCATCACAAAGCTAGTGGAGAGAACGATACGATTTTCCTTTTCATGGGTCTAAACGGGTTTTTATAAAATCCCAGGAAAGCATTCTCCCAGTCAACCACAGTGATGACAGTATATGCAATTGGGATTTGGCAGATTATTTTAATAAAAAGAGCAGCGGCCACTGTCATTGATTCTTGACTAAGTGCAGTGCTTTACAAATGTTATGTTCTCCAATCCTCAGAATAATCACGAATGCTAGTCACTGTTACCCCATTATATAGACAAAGAATCTGAAGCTTAGAAAGTTGAAGTAACTCAAACAATGCCACACAGCAAGCAAGCATTGCAGCCAGAATTATAATCCACTCTCAGGCTCCAACACTGTACTCTTTCCTTCCAATTATGTTAAAGGGTAAAGTGGGATTCTGTTAATATGGGCAACTCTTCCAGTAAAAATATGAATAAGAGGGACTCTGTCACTGAAGATATCTCACCCAGCATTTTTTTGGGCAGAAGGAACCCAGTTTGGGTTACTTTCTTGATGAAGTAGAAATTGATTGTTCACACATAAGAATATGTTTCTGTGATTACTTTTCACTTTTACTTGGATAGCGGCCCATCCGAGGAGAGAACTGTTACTTAGGGAATTAGTATCATGTTATTACTGGCTTTAAAGATGCTTCTGTTGGGGCATAGGGTACAAATGCTATCTGTCTTGCACTCTGGTTCTAACGCTGTCCCTTGGGGTCAGGCGAGACATTTTTATATTTGTAAACCAGCAGTTCCACAACTTAAATGACCAAATTGTTGTTTTGTGTTTTGTTTTGTTTTTTAAATATGCAGATTCCAGAGCTTCTGCCTCAGAGATTCAGATACAAAAGGTCTTGGGTATGACTTAGGCATGTATAGTTTTAAAAAAACTTAATGATTCTAATAATCAGCTAGGTTTTAGAATCACTGGATAGTATATTATGTTAAGCCCTTTGTATGTCAAAGTAGTTTCTTGGGTAGAATATTGCTGTTGTTGTAATTCACTGAAGTCACCATTACAGGTTACTAAAACTCTACACGTTTATATTTCTATATATATATTTAACTTATATATGTAATATGTATTTGTACATTAACAAAATAGTGTATTGTATACATATATAAAATATATGTATATGTTTATATAAACATATATATACACACATACGTGCTGTGTGTGTATGTGTGTGTGTGCGTGTGAGAAACTGAAAATTCCCCAGTGTGACTCAACATAGTATCACACTCAGGATTGATCTTGGATCTCTAACCTGGGCCAGTGTTTACAGAGTCTGTGGCTTTTTACCCCATGGCCTCTTAATCTGGTGGTTGGTCTTAATCCTTAGTTACAAGTAAAGCCTTATTTCCTATGGCTGACTGCCACGCTAGTCTCTTGCCATTGCTCTCAGGGTTGAAGTTGTACAGATGGAGTTTCTTCAAGTGTGTTTTTAGTCCTCATTGCTTGAGTTTGTTCCGTTTCAACAAACTCATCAGATGCCAGCTGCTTACAGATCCCACTCTACCTGAGAGTGTGGTGTCCGTCAAAGGACCTAAACAATTGGCTGTGTTACTGCCAATTACGGTTCGTGTCTGTGGTCCACCCTTGCAGGCTTCAAAGAAGGCATGGGTGGTGAATATCATAACTGAGTCACTAGCTCTGAGTGCTATTTCTGTTAGCTACATAAACATAAATATTCTAGCTTCTGACTTTAGTTACAACACACTTTGTGGGCACATCTGTTTCATCCTTTAGATGCCATAGACACAGTACCTTGAAACTACAAACTTTTTAAGAGCCTACAAAAAGTGCTTGCCACCTGAAAAAAGCATATGTGTTTGCTCTAGTGTATGGAAAAGAAGACTGAAGAAAAAGAAAATTAATAAATTAGTTAAATGTCTGTAAAACATTACACTTTGCTAACTTCAACCATAGTTAAATTTAGTATTTATTCAAACACCAGTGATTTTTGAAAAAACATTTTGGATAGATTTCCTTTTGCTGATAAATCATAGCCAACCATAACTTAATAAGTTGCTCAGAGCCAAATGTTTTCAAAAAAAATTATAAAAAGCCTTTCAAGTTTTTATAGCAAAAATTAGTTTTAATGTGGGTTGTTGGTGCATATTAATATTTTGAGGTGGGAATCTCAAAAAGGAAAAATGATTGGAGCTACTCATGTTATAAAATACCCCTGTTTGTAAGTGGCTGATTTTATGTGCTTTGAAAAATAAACGTGTCGGTTTAAGTGAATTCTCACATTATGCTTTTTGTTTAATCTTCTATCCCCTAATATTCATTCTTCATGGCTTAATTAAAGTTTTCTGTTTTTTATGAGGGTGCTTAATCTGCAAACACACATGTACTGAGATTGGCTTCCTGATATGAAATGGATAATTTATAGACCTAGAAATGTTTGGGGAAGTGCATACCCATTTCTAGCTGTTAAGGGCTGAAAACCATTTGGCAGGCTCTGATTAAAGTGAAGCTGAATCACAAAGCTGGAATTTGCCGATTATTTTGCCATGTAAAATGCAGACATTTTACACGGTTTTTCTTTTCACCAAGTTTATTGCTTTGATATAAAAAGCTGCTGGCATTGCTCCTCACCCTGAGAGAAGAGGTGAGGAGAGGGACCAGAACCCTGCCTAAAGAGCTGACTGGTATGTGAGGATGGGCTGTAATGTGGATGCTGCAGTGGTACCTGAGCAGGGAGAGTGATGCAGTGTCCCAACCATCCTGGATCCCTTGAGTTAAAATCCACCTCTCCTGTGAAACCCCACACCTGGATTAGGTGCCCTTCCTGCATGTTCCCATGGAATCTTCTAGTCCATCATCATAGCTCATTGTCATTTACTTTCAGTTGTTGACTTTTCTCAAAACTGTCACCTCCTTGAAAAGAAACTGTCTTGTTCATCATCGTCTACCCAAAACCTAGCAGAATGCCCAGCACATAGTAGTTCTGCAAATATGTTTCAGTAATGTGACAAATGTGAGGCTTACAAGTAAAAAAAATCTTTCAAAGATAAATTTAAAGCGTGATTCAAAAGTTATAAGATAAAACTATGTGATGAAATTGTGAACTTTTTTAGGGTTAGGAAGAGATTTGGGGGAAAAAGGGCTTTGATTATGTTTCTAAAATAATATTGAGCCTAACATCCTTTTAATTATAACCAGGTATAGCAAGTAAATTTTAATTTGGAATGAGGGAAACAGGAAACTCACAGTACCCTTAAGAACGCCCTTATTCTTGAACTATTATATGTAAAAATGTGCAGTCGTTCATGACACTCCATGAACGAAAGAGCTAGAGTAAAATGCACTGGAATGGACGCTACTGGTGCCCCGGTCAGAGCCCCTTTACCTGGCAGGTGTACTCCATCCCCCGGCTGCTGTGGGTTTGACTGCTAACAACTCACAGTTACCTCTTCTACAGAGAACTACCCTTGGAACTGCCACCTTGGCTCCAGTCAATGACTAACTGATGTGGGTATATAAAACCTTGCGGTGGGTCAACTCTGAGGTGTAACTCACACTCCAGAGCTCCCCACGGGGTCAGACTGAAGCCAGTCTTAGCTAAATCCAATTCTAACCTAACCTCTTAGCCTGCCCTCTCCTGCCTCCTTCATACCTGAAAGCTTTCTCCCAAGAACATTCCCTCTATAAATCAAAGGAACAACAACCCAGTCTGCTTCTAGGAAACCACCCCTCAGATAGTCACTGAAATGAAATTTCAGCTTCTGAGCTAGATAACTCCTGATCCCTTTCTTCCAGGCTTGTGGAGGGTTCAAGAGCGAAGACGGATAAGATTGGCATTCCCCCTACCCCCTCAGCCCACCCTATGCTTTTCCGGATTTATTATACCGGCAATTCATATTTATTTATTCAACATGATAACCAGAGCACTTCTTCCAGGTGCCTCAATTTTATTCAAATTTAGCTTTTTATTAGTACCTATTTTGTGCCAACCGTGTGCTAGGGAGGTATTAGGAATGGAATGGTGAATAAGACATGATTTCTGCCCTCAAAAAAAAAAAAAAAAAAAAGAAATCTCAGCTTCTGAGGATGTGCTTTCGGTAGAACACAGAATGAACAAACATGTAGTCTCTTCTTTTGATTTGATCACGCAGAAGCAATAGCCTCTCAGCCAAATTTAGCTCCTATATAAGAACGGCATTTCATCCTCTTCCCTTCCAGATGATACGCGCATGGTGTCTGTAAATCAAGTGAATTCAGAACTGTTCTCTAGGGCATCCTTCCAGAGCCACAGTGAGGGAGAGCACTGACAGATCATTGCTTTGTAAACATGATTGGGAGAGGGGAGTCAATGTATTATTTCCTGCAGGTCTTCCTTGGAATAATGCAGTTTTCTTTTCAGAAAATATGACATGGCTTGCCTCCCTCTAGGAATAAAATTGCCCTTGCTTGTTTTTGAGATTTTTTTTCTCTCTGGACACAGCCTGGAAAAGAGTCAGGGAGGGCTTCCTGCAGCAATGCTACACTTTTGACTGCTGGGCCATGGTGTTGGCTGTGTGTCATGTGTGGCCTTACACGCAAGTGTGTGTTTGCTTCCCCTCCAGTGCTGCAAGAGCTTTAAGGCAGGGAGCAAATGATGTCCTTTGAAAAATGTCTTCTTAAATTATTGACTACGTGCTCAGAGTCCCTTTTTTTCTTATGTGAACTTCATCTAGAAAATAATAGTTGATTTAAAAAAAAATTTTTTTTAATGGTAAGGCCTCCTAAGTTTTCTCACTGATCATATGAGGGAGTTGGGCTGGAGGAGTTCTAAGGTTCTGTTTTTCTTTTACATAATCTGATTTTTTTACGCCCTCTTCCTGGATATGCTATATTTAAACTCCATGTAAAAGAATTTCTTTCAACCTATGTCAGTATTAATTTTTGTTGTTTAGCTAGCAGATCCAAAGAAGGATGTATGTGTGTGTGTATGTATGTATGTTTGTGTGTGTGTGTGTGTGTGTGTGTGTGTGTGTGTGTAATTTAATCTGTATCAGGGCCTATCACTGAAGCTTTCTGACTTAATAATATTTTTGAATGAATAACTAAAGTGAATGAATAGTAGTAGAGAAAAAAAAACACTCGCCTGTATATTAGTATAGGATAACTGTTATAACAAAGACCCTAAAATCTCAGGGTTTTCAAGCAATTAAAAAAAATAAATGAAATAAAATAAAGTCTATTGCTTGGTCACAGCCAGTGCTGTCGACAGAATAGGTAGAGGAGTGGTGCGGTGGGGGTGGAGCTAGTCTCTAATCCATACAGTCACTTAGGGACTCAAGGTCTTTCCGTCTTGGGACACTTTGATCTTCAACATGTGGGCGCTAAAGTTGTTAAAGAAGGGGAAAAGAAAGTGGAGGATTACCTATAGGAAATTTTAATGAACCAGAAGTGGAATTGGCCCCTTTCCACGGGCCAGAAGTCAGCCCCATGGCTCTAACAGAATTGCTGGAACAGTAGGCTGGGAGATGTTACCTCATAATGTGCCCAGGCAGAAAAGGAAAACCATCAAGATTGGTGGGTTGTAGAATCCTCTGCCTTAGCTGGTTTCAAGACTTGCTAGTATTCGAGCTTGAGAGCATGATGAAAGGGGCTTGCTAACCATTGCTTTTCCTACACACTTATCCTACCCCCTCTTCATTCCACCTTTCACTTCGTACCTTTTCTCCCAACTCACACCATTTCCTTTCATCCAGCCTCATCTTGACTCTCTTTTACTTGATACCTTGACATAAGGAGACATAATGTGAATGTGGATAGGGACCTCTAAGGAGAAGGATTTTCATGAGCCAGATAAATGGAAAAGAGAGCTCACTGGAAAAGTGACACACATTTCAGAAAGGGAATTGGGAGAGGCAGCAAGGAAGCCAGGAGATGTTGGTTTGAGTTGACTTGAGATGAGAATGGGTTATTCTAGTAGGGGACAAATCCCAAGATGAAAAGTCCATTTCTCCATGTAGTAGAAAGTAATGTCTTGAACAAAATTTTATAAACTTATTAGAAAATTCAGATTGAAGATCCTCTCTCATGTTTTTAACTGCATTGGAAAGACCAGCGCCCACAATTAAGAACTACAACCTTTTGAGAGTAAGTCACTCCAGGTGTTCTATTTTTTTTTTTTTTAACATTCTCATAAAAATAACATGCACATACACACATTCAATAATTGAGGAAGATATTTTTATAAAGAACATCGTTCACTTTCTGCCTTAAACTCTTCCATCATGGAATGGGAAGCAAACATGTACACACATTCAGTAAACCTGCTCAGCAGTCAAAACTGTATTTTACAGCAGGAAATCCCCCCAGATTTGCCCCCAGGCAGCTCCTGAAGAGCTGTAGAATTGCAGATATTGTAATACTCCTAATTCGTAATATAGATTCCTGTGATAGGGATTCCCTGCCCCAAACTCCCTTAGGTCCAGAAAGACACTAATTCGTCTTTTTGGCTGGTCATTAATGACCAGAATTGATCTCCCTTCTCACTTGTTATGCTTAGTTTAATAAAAGCACTTTCTGGAAAGAAGTGCCTGTTTATGTTTGTAAGTGGTATCTCTTACATCTAAAATTCTTACATCGGACAATTTCATAGAGCCAACAGACACAAAAGTCTTTGCCAAGAACAATTCCAATGAAGGGTATAAAAGCAGTGAATCCTTGGAAGTCCAGAGTAAATGACAGGACTTGCCCCCAGATATTAAATGGGATTAAGTGCACCTTTTCTGAAAGCCATGTAAAGCAACTGTATAGTTGACACGCCATGTTTTTCTTCCCCCAGGGCTTTCCTGGAAAGGATGGATCCTCTGGCCCTCCGGGACCACCAGGGCCAATTGTAAGTATTTCCAGGAACTACTGGGATGTAGTACTGCTTTAAAGCAATTCTTCTCTTTTGAGAGATTTTCTTCTGCCAAACCTTTCACCTTGGCGGCCATCTTTGCTATAGTGTAACAACTCATCCCTTGGTACAGAGCTCTTCCTACAACATCCTTAAGAAATAATGTATCCAGGGGCTTCCCTGGTGGCGCAGTGGTTGAGAGTTCGCCTGCCGATGCAGGGGATGCGGGTTCGTGCCCCGGTTGGGGAGGATCCCACATGCCGCGGAGCGGCTGGGCCCGTGAGCCATGGCCGCTGAGCCTGCGCGTCCGGAGCCTGTGCTCCGCAACGGGGGAGGCCACAACAGTGAGAGGCCCCCGTAACACACACACACACACAAAATAATGTATCCATGTGGCTTGATTATTCTACCTCTGAGCCACTTTGCCATAAGATCACCTGCACTGATTTACTTTTATTAGACACAGATAAAACTTGAATTATTTTTTCTTTTTAAATTTTTATTGGAGTATAGTTGATTTACAATGTTGTGTTAGTTTCAGGTGTACAGCAAAGTGAATCAGTTATACGTATACATATATCCCCTCTTCTTTAGATTATTTTCCCATATAGGCCATTGCATAGTATTGAGTAGCATTCCCTGTGCTCTACAGTAGGTCCTTGTTGATTATTATTTTCTATATAGTAGTGTGTATATGTCACTACTATATATAAAAAAGGCTTGAATTTGAGAGAACTACATCTAGCCGACAGAGTGGAGACTTTTCCAAAACTGTCTTCCTTACTTTTGTGGTACGTTAGTTGGAAACAGGAATGAGCAGTGAATCCTGAAGACTTGGTGTTGGGCGGGGAGGTGAGGTTAACTGTGCATGTTTGTTGCTCTTTCTTGAGAGCTAGCTGTTTTCGATGAGAATGAGTGAGTCCTCACCTTTGCTCCATATTCCTGTCTATTAGGGCATTCCCGGAGCCCCTGGAGTCCCAGGAATCACAGGAAGCATGGGACCCCAAGGCGCCCTTGGACCACCTGTGAGTATGTGGCTGTAGCCAGTCAGGATGGTTGTCCAGTTATCCGTCTGGTTTATTTATGTGTTTAGATTTACAGCATCTTTTTTGGTCAAAATGTTTTTTTCAGGACTGGATTCTGTGGGAATCCATAAGGAAAACAGAGAATCTCCTAGGATAAAGATTAAGATCAGACTGTGACTATATCATGGCTAAAGACAAATGGTCCCAACAGGGAATAATCTGCAACTAAGCTTCTGCTTATATATATTTCCACTGTTTGTTATTCTGTATTTGGCTAAGTCAACTCAATGCCATCTTTACAGGGATTGGGTACAATACTATCTGTTAATTAGGCCTGTCTCCTGGGTGAGAAGTACAAGGCTGGAGAAAGTCAAGGATTAGTGAGAATGGGAAGAGATTTTTCTTTTCTAAATTCTGCGAGAAAGACAGAATTTGCCATTAAAACACACACTCACACATTCGCGAATAGTGGTGTAAATGAAAGCCCAGTGAATGGAACTAATTACCTCCCATTTTTGTGCTTCTAATCTCTCAGGTTGGTGCTTAAATGTGATCAGTGGAGGGGGTAGGGGTAGGATGGGGGAGAAACAGATGAGCTTATCTGGGCCTGTTTCCTCGTCTGTAAAATAAGGTTGTTGAATTACAGCCTCCAAAGGCACACTTGGCATCTTCTGCGACTTGCAAATTGTTCCTTCTGGGTGTAATTATTAGTCAGCCTTCTGATATTATCTGCGAGGTACCAAATCTGTATCCATAAACTAAAGCAATTGAGAAGTGTCAATGTATATACATTGCAGATGTGCTAAGGATTCAAGGAACAGTGAAATCTGAAGGGTGAGCGTAGGAGAGGTTAATGAAGTAGGTTTCTACTCCCTGCTATAACAATTACCACAATCTCAGGGGCTTAAAACAACAAAAATTTATTACCTTACTGTTCTGTAGGTCAGAAGCCTGATGTACTCTCACTGGGTTTTAAAATCAAGGTGTCAGCTTTTCCTTTCTGAAGTTCTAGGGGAGAATCTATTTCCTTGCCTTCTCTAGCTTCTAAAGACTTCCCACCGTCCTTGGTTTGTGGCCCACTTTGAAGTCAGCAGTGTCGCATCTCTCTGACCATTTTTCCATAATCATATCTCCCCCGAACATAGCCCAGAAAGTTTCTTTGCTTTGAATGATGTATGTGATTACATGTGGGCCACCCAGATAATCCTAGAAAATCTCCCTACCTTACTTCAAGATCCTAACTAAATCACACTTCAAAATCCTTTTGCCACATAAAGTAATACATTCACAGGTTCTGGGGATTAGGGCACGAACACTTCGGGGGCCTTTTTCTGCCTACCACACTGAACAAGGCATAACAGAAACACTGGTTCTCATTCAGAAAGAAACTCTCTCCCTCTATAGCTACTCAGTTAGTCACTCTTTATTCTTGAAACTCATTTCAATAAAATGAGTTTGCCCTCAGGGTCCTATTCTAGGCTGTGATTCATATGACACATACGCAGGTACACAAACACACATAAGACATGAACATAAAAAATGCCTCCAGATTTTAGCAAACACAACCTCATTTGCAAACCCAAATAAAGCTCGCCTTAGTTGTCATTTTACAAAGCCATATACTTATGGAAGATAGCTACATTGTCATGGTGCAAATCCCTTTTAGATCTCCCGTTTTCATATCAAATTGCTAATGGGTCACAGAAGAAAATTTGATTGCTTTATACTCACACATCTTTTTCTGTTATCTCTGCTACCAGGCTTCAGTCCACTTCCCAAAATGTGCTCCAGGGAACAAGAGTTCCAGAATATGTCAGCAGGGCTCAGAGAGCGAGGGGTTCTGGGAAAGAAGTCTCAGAGACAGTGTATGCTAAATCTGTTTCTCAGAAAGTCATGACAAATTTTAGGGTAGCAAAGACTTTGAGGCACCTTAAGGTGAAACAAAAAACCACAACACTGGTTTAACTTGGTTAGACAATCAACAAATGTATTTGTGCAGTTTCCCTTAACCCAAGCTGGGTTGATCCTAACCGCAGAGGGATGGAATGCGATAGGGAAGAACAGGCTCTAGGAGTACTTGGGAGAGAACAGTGGGGTGTGGGAGGAGTAGTGAGAGACATGAAATACATTAGGTAAGTAGGACCCCACCCTGCTTATCCATCTGGCCTTTTGTAGCTCTAGAACAGACTTTAAATATGGGGCATAGAAAAATAGCAATACATTCTTTCCTGGAAATAAAACACTTGTTAATAATATTATCTTCTGTTGTTATAAATCAACAGAAAAGGGCCAATGATGGTGGCATTTATATCAGAGACAGCACTGGGTATTCTCTCAAAAGCCAGTTGTTCTCTGAACCGTCCAGCCCAGAGTTTTCCCTGTGCTTTCGGCTGGGAGGAGCCATATGCCTATTGGCTGCCAGACTGGCGTGTCTACTAAAGTAGGCTCAGTGTCATGGTGTAAAGAAAGGCCTTGATGGATTTCCCATGGATGTCTGTCTAGGAAGGCGGGAGGGAAAGAGACCAAGAAAGACACATCGCCCCACTGAAAATAGCAGTGTTTCCTATAATCGGTGCCAGGAAAATGCTTGCTTTCATGAACCCTGCTTTTAGCTTCTGACTTTCCAGGACACAATGGGCATTAATGCTGTCGCAGTCATAATTCCTACCTGAGGCTTAAGCATAAGCTAAAATATGGTGTCTCCCCTTGCAGGAGAACAGATAGTGATGAAGCACGTGGAAAAAGGGACCACGCATTTAGCTTGAAATCAATATAGGTAGAAAGGTCTAGTGTTCCATCTTTTAAAGAGCAAGGCATTAGAAGTCAGGAAACTTAGGTTCTAGACATGGCCCTCACATGACCTTAACTAGCTGTGTGAGCCACATCACTTAAGCAATTTATCTAGCTTCTCAGAATGTCGATTTCCCAATTAATTCATTTAAAAATATTTACCGAGTAGCTAGAATATGTACAAGAGACATGAGGGACAAGGGTCCATGAGGGGTAAAAAAGATGACCAAGATATTTTTCCACATTCATGGAAGAGCTAGAGAGAATGATGATTTTTCTTTTATATAAGAAAGTATAATAAAAGTCAGACAGTAAGAAATGCCTTAAAGGAATGTTCCATTGAGTGAGACAGACAGTCAGAGACAGACATACAGAGGGAGATAACCCTGTGCCCTCAGCTGAGGGTGTGAGGGGAACAGATCCCGAAAGAGGCTGTGTTTTAATAGGATCTTTCACAGATGGGTGTAATTTCCACCTGCAAAGACATGAAGATGGCATCCTTTAGATGGGGATTGTAATAGAACATAAGGGAAACACAGGGCAACCCTGTCTGTTGTACCTTTTAATATTTTTCACCTCTCTTTCTTGCTTCATCACCATTGCCACACTTTAATTTCAAACCCTCTTCATTTCTCACCAAGACTGTCATGAGAAGCTCTAATTGCTTCTTGTGAAATGAAAAGGGTTTGAAATTAAACTGAATTAAGCAGAAGCCCCTTGCCTCTGCTCTAGCTCTGGTCTGTTCATTCTCCAGTTGCCAAAAGATCTATCTAGTACAGATCTTTCTGTTGTGTCATTTCCTGGCTTGAATCTCCTCAGTAGATCCCTGTCACCAGGGGATAGGGCCCAAATATTCAGCCATGTATACATAGCCCTTGAAGATAGGCCCTTAATTTACCCTCCGACTTGATCTGGCATCATCCTTTCTCTTGGAGGGATGACAACATCCCTTGGAGTTGTCACCCCAAATTATTTAAAGCTCCCCCAATATATGCCATCCTGTTTCACACTTTTTTTTTTTTTTTTTTTTTGCCTTTTGGGGATGCTCTTCCATTTGTCTGCGTTGCTTTCTCCTCCTTTCTCCACCTGGTGAGCTCCTGGCTATTCTCTCTCTTAAACTGTGCACCTCCTGTGTGAGGCCACCCTCATGTCCTCAGGCTGAGAGACTTCATTTCAACTATGGATGTCCATCTCTCCACGAAAGGAGAGTTCCTTGAGGGCAGAAATTTTTATCATACTCATGTTCTTATTCCTAGGCCCCAGCTCAGTATCATAGAGGGTACTTAATAAGTGTTTGTTAAAAGAAAGAATGAAGGTATGATTGCCTTCCAGTTAGGCTGATGTTCAGGTGAGTATGAGAAGATTATTCTTATAGATTGGGGGTCAGATATGGGAGACACTTAGAGCTGAATGAGGGATGTTTTGATTTTGGTTAGCAGACATCTAATATTTGGAGCTTGGACTATGAGATCATTCTTCTTGCCTTCAGCACTAAAATTCTGTGAATCTATGAATGTAGCCTACTGTATTTTCTTTTCTTTACATTTCAAGTGTTCCTGAAATTAAAGGAAAATGTGCCACTTTTTCTCACCTGCATGTACAGGGAATGTGTGTTTTCCCTCAAAGCATACTTTGGTGGAGTTGTGAACCTTAACTCACTGAGGAATTTTTAGTTTGTTTTTGTTTTACTTTGCAAAAATCAAAGAAAAAATGTCAGAGAAGTTGGAATAAAAAATAATTTCTTGCCATTCAGATATATTCACTAAATGGATCTTTCTTGGAGACTGCCTAGCTAAGTCCTGCAGCTACTTAGTAACAAGCATTGTGAGGCTGAGTTTGAGGAATTTCAGACCCAGTTAAATACATCCATCCCTATATACCAGAAGGTGCCCACAGCTGATGCTGTCCATTTACCTTATCACTCAGGTTTGCATTGTAGGTTCTTTTTCTTTTTTCTTCTTCTTTTGTTTTTTTTTTTGGCTGCATAGTGTGACATGCAGGATCATAGTTCCCCAACCAGGGATCGAACTTGCATCCCCTGCCATGGAAGCGTGGAGTCTTAACCACTGGACTGCCAGGGAAGTCCCTGTAGTTTCTTTTTCTAAGTTTCAAGCATTTCAGACAAGACAACTTAATAAATGATAGCTAGCGATGGAAATATCAAAGACTACATTGGTTCAGAAACAAAAATATTCAAGATAAAATAAATTATAAGAAACGACTCAAGCAAAATGATAAGTCACTCGAAAAAAACAAAAAACAAACAAAACAAAAATCTAATTCTGAATGACTACTGTGAGGTTTGGGAGATATATGTTTGCTTTTTAAATTATTACTTAATTAGGAAAAATATTATCTTCACTGAAATAAAAGATTCTGGGTAGCAAATTTGTTGAGCAGTGTTCTCTTTCATGACAGCAGTAGTATGTACTGGGGAGAGTGCAGATTCTGGAGCTTAGCTGATTGGGGTCAGTTCCCAGCTTTTCCATTTTCTTATTGTGTGACCTTGGGCAAGTTATTTGTCTTCTCAGTACATCACTTCCCTTATATGTAAAATGGAAGTAATATCTCATAGGGTTGTTATAAAGAATAAATAAATTTATCTCATAGGAATCTTACAAGGATTAAATGAGTTCATTTTATAGGGCTGTTAGAAGGGTCAAATGAGTTAATACACTGAGGACAGTGCTTGGAACATGGTAAATTCAGCTTGAGTTTTAAACTACTAGTATTTACAAACAGTTTCTTAATATATTAAAAATGTGAAAGAGTTACTTATTTTTGTTTTTGCTTTGTGTCGAATGCCTGCAAAGGAAGTAGGCAGCAGTCCTAGATTTATAATAAATATTTAAATTTAATATTGGACTTAGTTGAATGTTTGAGTGACTCTTTTATGCAAAAAATGGGCTAGGTGGTTTTGGAAACATAAAGTAATATAAGTTATGGTCCCAAGTATTAGAGGTCTTACCATCTACACAGAGAGAAGAGAAATCCATGCAATGACTTGTCGCTATACTACAATAAAAAATTAGTGTCAGATAGGTGATACTTGAACTAAGTATTGCATTAGAATATTCCTATTGTTGATACCTAATTTATAAGGTATATGCTTAATACCATTCTCACATTTCAAATGTTTTTATACACTGACTAGAATAGGTCTGTGAGAATAAGAAGTTGTAATTTTGATGAGCAGGAGGTGGGGAAGATGGTGCTAAATAACGAGACATTGAATTCGAGGATGTTGACTTTGTCACAGGGATGTCTAAGAATCACTGAGTGATTTTTGAATAGAGAAAGAGCTGCCATCAATCAACAGTCACTGAGCTTTCTAAGTTGTATGCTGGTAGTATCTGAGGAGGATGAGACTAGTGGTTGTGTAGAGGATGAACTGGAAGGGAGGGTTTTTAGTTAGAGAAGCCAGCTAGAAGGAAGTTGCAAATGCCCTGGTGTGAGATGTTTAGGGTAGCATCTTGGTGGTGGAGTAGAAGAGATGGATATAAGAGGAACTGCAATGCAAAAAGTGTGCATGTACGTGTGTGTATGTGTGTGTAATAGACATGCAAGAGGCAAGGGAAGGGACATTCACAGAAAGATAGACAAGATGAAAAGGCAGAGGGCTATGTACCAGATGAAGGAACAAGATAAGACCCCAGAAAAACAACTAAATGAAATGGAGATAGGCAACCTTCCAGAAAAAGAATTCAGAACAATGATAGTGAAGATGATCCAGGACTTCGGAAAAAGAATGGAGGCAAAGATAGAGAATATGCAAGAAATGTTTACCAAACACCTAGAAGAATTAAAGAACAAACAAACAGAGATGAACAATACAATAATTGAAAAGAAAAATACACTAGAAGGAATCAATAGCAGAATAACTGAGGCAGAAGAACGGATAAGTGACCTGAAAGACAGAATGGTGGAATTCACTGCGGGGGAACAGAATAAAGAAAAAAGAATGAGAAGAAATGAAGACAGCCTAAGAGACCTCTGGGACAACATTATATGCACCAACATTCGTATTATAGGGGTCCCAGAAGGAGAAGAGAGAGAGAGAAAGGACCCAAGAAAATATTTGAAGAGATTATAGATGGAAACTTCCCTAACGTGGGAAAGGAAATAGCCGCCCAAGTCCAGGAAGTGCAGAGTCCTAGGCAGAATAAACCCAAGGAGAAACATGCCAAGATACCTAGTAATCAAATACGCAAAAATTAAAGACAAAGAAAAATTATTGAAAGCAGCAAAGGAAAAACGACAAATAACATACAAGGGAACTCCCATAAGTTTAACAGCTGATTTCTCAGCAGATACTCTACAAGCCAGAAGGTAGTGGCATGACATATTTAAAGTGATGAAAGGGAAGAACCTACAACCAAGATTACTGTACCCGGCAAGGATCTCATTCAGACTTGATGGAGAAATCAAAAGCTTTACAGACAAAAGCTAAGGGCATTCAGCACCACCAAACCAGCTCTACAACAAATGCTAAAGGAACTTCTCTAAGTGTGAAACACAAGAGAAGAAAAGGACCTACAAAGACAAACCCAAAACAATTAAGAAAATGGTAATAGGAACATACATATCAATAATTACCATAAACGTGAATGGATAAATGCTCCAACCAAAAGACACGGACTCACTGAATGGATACAAAAACAAGACCCATATATAAGCTGTCTACAAGAGACCCACTTCTGACCTAGCGACACATACAGATTGAAAGTGAAAGGACGGAAAAAGATATTCCATGCAAATGGAAATCAAAAGAAAGCTGGATTAGCAATTCTTATATCAGACAAAATAGACTTTAAAATAAAGACTATTACAAGAGACAAAGAAGAACACTACATAACAATCAAGAGATCAGTCCAAGAAGAAGATATAAAAATTGTAAAAATGCATGCATCCAACCCAGGAACCCCTCAATACATAAGGCAAATGCTAGCAGCCATAAAAGGGGAAATTGACAGCAACGCAATAAGAGTAGGGGACTTTAACCCCTCACTTTCACCAATGGACAGATCATCCAAAATGAAAGTAAATAAGGAAGCAGAAGTGTTAAGTGATACATAAAACAAGATGGACTTAACTGATATTTATAGGACATTGCATCCAAAAACAGCAGAATGCACTTTCTTCTCAAGTGCTCATGGAACATTCTCCAGGATAGATCATATCTTGGGTGACAAATCAAGCCTTGGTAATTTTAAGAAAATTGAAATCATATCAAGTATCTTTTGCAACCACAATGCTATGAGACTAGATATCAATTACAGGAAAATGTGTTTGTATCTGTAAAGGATACAAACACATGGAAGCTAAACAACACACTATCTAATAACCAAGAGATCACTGAAGAAATCAAAGAGGAAGTCAAAAAATACCTAGAAACAAATCACAGTGAAAACACAATGACCCAAAACCTATGGGATGCAGCAAAAGCAGTTCTAAGAGGGAAGTTTATAGCTATACAAGCCTACCTTAAGAAACAAGAAACATCTCAAATAAACAACCTAACCTTACACCTAAAGCAATTAGAGAAAGAAGAACCAAAAAACCCCAAAGTTAGCAGACGGAAAGAAATCATAAAGATCAGGTCAGAAATAAATGAAAAAGAAATGAAGGAAAAGATAGCAAAGATCAATAAAACTAAAAGCTGGTTCTTTGAGAAGATAAACAAAATTGATAAACCATTAACCAGACTTATCGAGAAAAAAAGGGAAAAGACTCAAATCAATAGAATTAGAAATGAAAAAGGAGAAGTAACAACTGACACTGCAGAAATACATAGGATCATGAGAGACTACTACAAGCAACTATATGCCAATAAAATTAACAACCTGAAAGAAATGGACAAATTCTTAGAAAAGTACAAGCTTCTGAGACTGAACCAGGAAGAAAGAAAATATGAACATACCAATCACAAGCACTGAAATTGAAACTGTGATTAAAAATCTTCCAACAAACAAAAGCCCAGGCCCTGATGGCTTCACAGGTGAATTCTATCAAACATTTAGAGAAGAGGTAACACCTCTCTTTCTCAAACTATTCCAAAATATAGCAGAGGGAGGAACACTCCCAAACTCATTCTATGAGGCCACCATCACTCTGATACCAAAACCAGACAAAGATGTTGCAAAGAAAGAAAACTACAGGCCAATATCACTGATGAACATAGCTGCAAAAATCCTCAACAAAATACTAGCAAACAGAATCCAACAGCACATTAAAAGGATCATACACTATGATCAAGTGGGATTTATACCAGGAATGCAAGGATTCTTCAATATACACAAATCAATCAGTGTGATACACCATATTAATAAATTGATGAAGAAAAGTCATATGATCATCTCAGTAGTTGCAGAGAAAGCTTTTGACAAAATTTAACACCTATTTATGATAAAAACCCTCCAGAAAGTAGGCAGAGAGGGAACATTCCTCAACATAATAAAGGCCATACATGACAAACCCACAGCCAACATCGTCCTCAATGGTGAAAAACTGAAACCATTTCCACTAAGATCAGGAACAAGACAAGGTTGTCCACTCTCACCATTATTATTCAACATAGTTTTGGAAGTTTTAGCCACAGCAATCAGAGAAGAAAAAGAAATAAAAGGAATCCAAATTGGAAAAGAAGAAGTAAAGCTGTCACTGTTTGCAGATGACATGATACTATACATAGAGAATCCTAAAGATGCCACCAGAAAACTACTAGAGCTAATTAATGAATTCGGAAAAGTAGCAGGATACAAAATTAATGCACAGAAATCTCTGGCAACCCTATACACTAATGATGAAAAATCTGAAAGTGAAATTAAGAAAACACTCCCATTTACCATTGCAACAAAATAATAAAATATCTAGGAATAAACCTACCTAAGGAAACAAAAGAGCTGTATGCTGAAAATTATAAGACACTGATGAAAGAAATTAAAGATGATACAAATAGATGGAGAGATATACCATGTTCTTGGATTGGAAGAATCAACATTGTGAAAATGACTCTACTACCCAAAGCAATCTACAGATTCTTTGCAATCCCTATCAAACTACCACTGGCATTTTTCACAGAACTAAAACAAAAAAATTCACAATTTGTAGGGAAGCACAAAAGACCCCGAATAGCCAAAACAAGCTTGAGAAAGAAAAACAGAGCTGGAAGAATCAGGCTCCCTGACTTCAGACTCTACTACACAGCTACAGTAATCAGGACAGTATGGAACTGGCACAAAAACAGAAACATGGATCAATGGAACAGGAGAGAAAGCCCAGAGATAAACCCACACACATACGGTCACCTTATCTTTGATAAAGGAGGCAAGAATACACAGCCTCTTCAACAAGTGGTGCTGGAAAACTGGACAGCTACATGTAAAAGAATGAAATTAGAAAACTCCCTAACACCATACACAAAAATAAGCTCAAAATGGATTAAAGACCTAAGTGTAAGGCCAGACACCATCAAACTCTTAGAGGAAAACATAGGAAGAACACTCTTTGACATAAATCGCAGCAAGATCTTTTTCATCCCCCTCCCAGAGTAATGGAAACAAAAACAAAAATAAACAAATGGGACCTAAGGAAACTTAAAAGCTTATGCAAAGCAAAGGAAACTACAAGCAAGACAAAAAGACAACCCTCAAAATAGGAGAAAATATTTGCAAATGAATCAATGGACAAAGATTAATCTCCAAAATATATTAACAGCTCATGCAGCTCAATATTAAAAAAACAAACAAACCAATCCAAAAATGGGCAGAAGACCTAAATAGACATTTCTCCAAAGAGGACATACAGATGGCCAAGATGAACATGAAAAGCTGCTCAGCATCACTAATTATTAGAGAAATGCAAATTAAAACTACAATGAGGTATCACCTCACACCAGTTAGAATGGGCATCATCAGAAAACCTACAAACAACAAATGCTGGAGAGGGTGTGGAGAAAAGGGAACCCTCTTGCACTGTTGGTGGGAACGTAAATTGATACAGCCACTATGGAGAAGAGCATGGAGGCTCCTTAAAAAACTAAAAATAGAATTATCATATGACCCAGCAATCCCACTGCTGGACATATACCCAGAGAAAACCATAATTCAAAAAGACACACACACCCCAATGTTCATTGCAGCACTATTTACAATAGCCAGGTCGTGGAAGCAACCTAAATGCCCATCGACAGACGAATGGATAAAGAAGGTGTGGTACATATATAGAATGGAATATTACTCAGCCATAAAAAGGAATGAAATTGGGTCATTTGTAGAGATGTGGATGCATCTACAGAATGTCATACAGAGTGAAGTAAGTCAGAAAGAGAAAAACAAATATATTAACCACATATATTTGAAACCTAGAAAAATGGTACAGATGAACCGGTTTTCAGGGCAGAAATTGAGCCACAGATGTACAGAACAAATGTATGGACACCAAGGGGTGAACGTGCCAGGGGTGGTGGTGGTGTGATGAATTGGGAGACTGGGATTGACATATATACACTAATATGTATAAAATGGATACTAATAAGAACCTGCTGCATAAAAAAATAAATAAAATCAAATTCAAAAATAAAATAAAAGGAGGCAAGGGAAGGAAGGGCAAGAGATATAACCAGTGGTGGGCTTGGGCTGGCTTGTACATGCTTGGGAGAGTAGATTTTGTTCTTCTCTTCCCTTTGAAACTCCATCTTCAGTGACAGCACATTTGTCACTTGAAATCAGCCATTGTACATGCATTTACACCTCTGAAAATGGCAAATAGTACAAGTGAGGGCATTTCATTTTTCCAGAAAGCCAGCTTACCTGCACACCGTGGGGTGAACCCAGAATTTTGAATTTGGATGACTAACTGAATAGAGATTTTGGAGACAATATGAGTTTGATTTGGGACCTGTTGAGATTATAGTAACAACTGGGAACAGTCTGACAATGTGGCAAATTCCATCTATAAATGGCACTCACTATCCTTTTGATAGAGACTATAAAATGTTGTTCAGTAAATCTATTACGCTGCCTTGGAGTTGAAACAAAAAGATGAAATTCTTCTGAAGACACATGTTTTGCATTATACATGTAATTTCATTGCAGAAGCACTAAAAACGGCATTGTTTTATCAGTAAAAGTTTTTACAGATGTGGTAAAGTTTTCTATGGATCCAGAGTAGCTAAGCCACAAAACAATATAATGATTCAGCTGAGAATTCGTGTTAATACAAGCTCGTATTATCAGGGAGACTCAGGGAGAAAGAATTGTTTGCTGTTATTCTGGATGGAAAGCAGAGTGAGGATGTGGGATTTCACAGATTTCATCTTTTACTTGAACTCTTAAGTTGGAAGATCTTTTCCTTTCTGTGAGAGATATTCTTTCAAAAATTAAAACAGTTTATCTTTTCAGCAGAGATTTGTGAAATCAATTATGCAGCATCAGTAAAGTACAATTCAGAGGGTGGTGTTTTGTGAGAAAAGATGTGAAGACTTATTCAGTGTCACTGTGTTACAAAGCAGTATTGCTGCATGATCCCAATTTTGTATTCAAACATATTGTGTCTGTGCATTCAAAGGCTGGAGGAGTAAAATGTTTAAAAGAGCTATCTCTGCTTGATGAGATTACAGGTTGCTGTTTGTTTCACCCTGTTGCTGTGTATCTATTTTTGCTGTAGAATTATGAGAGCTAATAAAAAATGTTGATACAATAAGAAAAGATACACTATCATGCTTGGCTGAGTTCAGTGTCACAAGTAACATGACAATTTAAAATTTTACAGGGTGTCCCTGGAGCAAAGGGAGAAAGAGGAGAAAGAGTAAGTATCCTCTGGACTGTTGACCAGCCGCAGCTGACTGTACACCTTTTGTTGCGTAAGCCTGATAAAGGTTAACCATTTACTATCATGGTTACTCATTGCTCTGCTACCACTCCTCCTCTTCCCCCTCTCCTCAACACGCTTGACTGTGAGCATATTTTCAAGTGGAAACCACCCTGTGGGCTAGAAGTCAGGAGTGCTGGCTTCTAGTTGCAGATCTGCTACTATCCAGCTAGATGACCTTAGGCCATTTCTTTAAGGCTAAAATGGAGACGATCAAACTCATCTAACTCACAAAGTGGATTTAATGAAGACATAATATAACGGATGTGAAAAGGCTTCAGAAAAGTAAAAGCTCTATTCAGAATGCCAAGCGGTAGATTGAGGCTTGTGTATTTCCAATATGGGAACCAAGGAAGACAAAGGCAGCATGGAATCAAAGAACTGGCTGTGAAACTTAAATCAGTTTATTTTAGGGGCCTTCTATATCCTTTGAGAAATTGTGCCACTGCTCATATAATTGTGCTGTCGGCTCTAGTAGAAACAGCAGTGACCTTGGGCTCATCCAGTTACCTCTGTGAAAACTTGGGCAGTATGTTTAACTCTGTTCATCTGTAAGATGGATTTAACATCTTTCCTCTGAGTTGCTATTAGTATTAAGTAAGCCACTGGTTGAGAAATTGTTGTATTTTACAAGCTCTAAAGAGCGATACATAAGGCATTAAATATGTATGGGTTTATTACAAAACTATTAAATTTTTTAGAATCTGGGGCCAGAAACACTTGAACTTTTTAATTTAATAAAGGCTCTCAGGTACCTTGTACCATGATTGTCAGATTGCTTATACCTCCTCTGTGTGCACCATGGTGGTCAACCCTACCTGTTGCTAGGAGACAAAGAGCCCAGGTTGGGAACAATGGTCAAGTCCCATTTCCATCCTGGAAGTCCTGCCATTGGCTGGGTTTGTGGCTGAGAGTCAGCAGTCTGCTCTTTTCTCATTCAGGGTGACCTACAGTCTCAAGCCATGGTGAGAGCAGTGGCACATCAGGTGTGCGAACAGCTCATCCAAAGTAAGTGTGTTATAGTTACAGATGTTTTTTATTACGCGTCCAAATGGGAATTTGCCTTTCGCACAAGAGTAAAGACTAAGCTTTGTCTTGTTGCAGAAACATAAGCTTTACAGATGGCCATCACTAACCCATCTAATTCATCATTACAGATTACCCTAGAGTTCTGCATCGATGGTGCAGAGACCAAATTCCTTTCTGTTGTTTGTCCATAAATTCTCTGTTTGCCCATATAGGTTTAACTTGACTGCCCATATCAAATCTTTTATTTCTTCTTCATCTCTCCAAATAGATAGATTTTTTTCTCAAGTTGTCAGCACTTGAAAGCTGCCAAACTAAGGCATCAGAAGCTACCTTCAAGCCACTAGATTTAAATCCATATCTCTTTCTTACCCATTTCTTTTGGTTAGCCCAAGGCCCTTCCCTTTATTCTTTAAGATTTATACCAAAAGAAATGCAGACACACAAACATACATGCACACATGGTGACAGGCTTCATGTGAACATTTGACATGATACTTGGGCTCTGTGCCAAAAATTACACTGGAACACACTTTATATCACACCTGTCCCATTTCTTCATTTTAAACTTGAACTTTCGCACAGGCCAGTATTTCAGTTACTGATTCATGCTCATTCACTTACATACCCATGCATCTGTGCATTTCTCCCCTGCCCACTGACTTTATGTTTTGTCTCAGTAATCTAACCAGAGGGTTACTAGAGTGGGCCCTTCTCTCTGTTTAGTTCCACAGAGATCTGATGCCACATGGAGATGAAATATTCCTCTCAAACCCAGACAGCTCTGGCCTGGCTCTGCTGTCAAGCCCCCTTGTTCTGTAGCATCCACCATCTCCAAGGCCAACATTACCTAAGAAGCTGCCTTAACAGCTTTGAGGTTATATTTTTTTAACCTGGGAAGTTTGGGAGTCCTGTAAGTGTCCAAGAAGTCTCTATTGGCTGGGTCCAAAATTCCATCTGCAGTAGATAAACCCAGATCTCATCCTGCAGAAAGCATGGAGTGAGGGTCTTCAGGGGCTTGGAAGAGTTTTCATTAAGACGTAAATCTTAGGGCAAACTGAATACAAAGCTACTGTCTTCAGATGTAGTGGTAATGCTCCCTATATTTTAACTTTATTTCATTTTGTATTATATTACCCGAACTAGTGGTTGTGAAAGAGAGAATTTATCAGTTAAATGAAAGTACTTAAGTTTAATGCCAAAATAGGATCTCTGAAAATACAATGAATTATAAAAAGGAAACAACATTAAGTAGAATATGTCCAAAGCTAACCTGTACCATGGATTATTTTGTAAGTTTCTCATTTCAAGTATACACTGTAAATGGGTGGGTAATGATTTTAAGGAAACCTAAGGGTTAAATCCTAATATGACTCACTGACCATAGTATGAGGAAGATTTCACAATAGTTGCTATCTTATTCCACTGTAGAATAAAAATCTCATCTAAATATGTGATTATTTGAAACATGCCCTAAAAATTGAGAGTCCAAAATCCAGTGTTTCCCGTCAGGAATTCTCAGATTCTTGTGAATAACTTCTAGGAAATAGAAAGCAGCAGGGGTTATACAAGAGCTGAAACAGGTCTGTAAAATAGGGAGGCCCTGCCTGTCAATGTCATTGTCAGAGGAAAAAAATAGAAGAGATTTTATGCCAGTCTATGAGCAAAACCCAACCCACCCAGAAGCTGTATTTCTGGTACCTCAACCATCTGCCCACACACAACTTCACGTTTCTCTGGGCTTCTTATTTCCTTCCTTAGGCTTCACCTCAGAACTTGATTATCATTTAGCATATAATTCCTTCCATGCTCAGTTACCTGGTTTTTAGTCCAGATCTGAATTATGCTAGGAAAGTTTATGTGGGAAGCTGTGTGAGGCTGAGGTGATGACAGCTAGAGAAGTATCAATAATAAAGGATGGCCCGTTTATCAAAGGAGGAAGCTGAAAAAGCAGATGTGGGAATGTCTGATCCCACCCAAACATTCATGAGCATGCCTATGAATGGCTCCTGAGTCATCAGGAAGCCAATCCTAGTTGCAGTCATGGTCCTATGCTTAAGAATGCATTGACTATATCTTAGAAATCATCCCTCTAAAAATGGTTACTATTCTTTATTTAGGGTTGAATGTTTAAAAAGGAATAAATGACAGTCAACTGGAAAGTTCACTTCTTTGGGAAAATGTTATCTCCTGATGATGAGGAAAAATGGGGCATTATGGTATCAAATACTTTCTCAATCTATACTTCTAATTATTAAAATACATTCTTCCAGGCACAACTGAGTTAAGGGATTATGGGAGAGAGAGCCAGATTTTTTTTAAAAAATAAAGCTATTCAGAGTTTCTGCAGCTGGGACCCAAGTAAAGGTTTCTGCAAGAAGGCTTGGCAGTGAAGAAATGAGTTGAAACAGAGCACTTGTCTGGGGATTTCTGAGCAAGAGGGTGGAACAGGCTTTGTGGTTTGGAAAAAAAGACATATTACTTGGGTGGAAATCACTGGGGAAAAGGGGTATCTGGGTGAGGATTTAGGGGTCAGATAAATGTTGGGGGTGAAGATAAAATTTATGATTTCTGGTCAGTGATATTTACTGAGATGCTGACATGAGCTGTGGAATTCAAAACACATGAGATGCGACTTGAATACAGTCCAGCTGTTAATATCATCCAAAGTAAAATGCAAAAATTTTTCAGTTGGAAATCAACTTATTTCAGAGGGATGTGCTTCTTCCTATTGGTGGGTGTCTAACAGAATTGTCTGGAACCTTGACAAATAATACCTTCAGTTCTCCCTTTCTATGTGTGACAGTTCATCGCATGCTTCTTTGTCCTTCGTGTCTCAGGTCATATGGCCAGGTACACAGCCATCCTCAACCAGATTCCCAGCCAGTCAACATCAATTCGGACCATCCAAGGGCCTCCTGGAGAGCCTGGGAGACCAGGCTCACCTGGAACCCCTGGTGAACAAGGACCCCCAGGTGCCCCAGGCTTCCCAGGAAATGCAGGTGTGCCAGGGACCCCAGGAGAACGAGGTAAGCTGGACCACTCCTCTCACTGAGTGCGCTGAAACAAGAGTGTAACAGTGGTGCTTATGCAACGATAAAGTTCCAAATAACGGACCTAAGTTAATTCTATTCCATCTATTCTTCAGCTTCTTGTTTATTAATCCCCAATATTGAGAAAACTGAGTAATCTACAAAACGCTTATGAAGAGCCACGTCTGCTTGTATGCAAAAGGAGGATCAGAAACCCCAATTCACCTCTAAAAGGCTTTTGAGCTAATGAGAGAAAGAGGTCCCCTCTAGATGGATGAATTAAAAAAATATGCCCATCCAGGTAGAATTACAAAATGATACCCCCCTCTGGACAGATGTAGCATCAACCATATGTGTCAACTGAAAACACACACACACACACGCAACCTAAAAGTTGAGAATTATGTTCTATTTGGCGGACTCACTGGGGACTTGACCCCGGGATGCAGCCTCTCAGGTGGGTCTGAGGAACTGCTCCGAAGAGATGAAGGAGGATCTGGATTTGTAGGAGTTTTGCAACAAAAACCAGGTAGTGGGAACATCAAAAGAGAACTGTTAATTAAAGAAGAACAGGCAACTCAAATTAATGAATTTAGCACTTCTATGAATGGGAAGATGCAAGAGTCTGGGCTCATGGAAATCATTCCTTTGATAGGAACCTTAACTACCTAGAGCCAGTATTCTGTTCTTTTCCATCCTGAATCTCCTCAGGGTGCACTGTTGGGGGCAGCCGTAGTGGCTGCTGGCTTGATGGACACAACATCTTTTGTTTGCTGATATGGCAAACAGCATTCTTTGTCCACATGTATCATGGCAAGTAGAGAGCTCACTTCCTAGGTCTGGTACATTTTTTGTGCAGTGCCCATACCAGGCAACGGTCAGTAGCAGCCTTGAGGTAAGGTATGAGTCATATCAACATATGATTTACATGTGCTTATGTAGACCATGCCAATTCTAAACTTCAAACTAAATACTGTTTGTGACTCATCTTCCTATAACATGAGGCAGTATTTTATTTAATAGTTCCATGGGCCAATGTTTAATCTTTCCTACTAAAGTTTCTTTCAAATAGAGATCCTACTTAGCCTTTTCTTCTACCCTTTACAGGTCTTAGCAGTGCTGTGTAATACAATAATGGACTCTTTTGATTGAATTTCACCCTATTCTGTAATTGGCCAAGATCTCCCACTCCAGAAGCAAATCAGATCAAAGAGATGTGGGAAAATAGGGTTACATATCAGCCACAAAGAAAGTGATAGGAAAAGAGATAACCAATAAAAGTATTTTCTAGGACACAATTTTATGGAATGTAGATTGGGAGAAAAGCTTAACTAGTATCTATCTGCTCTTGTGAGTCATATTGCTTTAATGAGTTGGGTAGGATATACTTCTTTGATCAAATTTAAGATGTAAAATGCAGATTACCAAGATAATATCTCATGTTTATTCTTGATCCATGCCAACAGGCCATGTGCTTTTCTGCCTTTGCACTTTTGGACACTTTGTTCTTCCCCCTTTGGAAATGTCCTTTCCTTTCTCTGCCTTATGTGAATCTTACTCTTAGTTCAAGGCTCCGCTTAACCCCTGTCTCATGCATGAAGTTTTTGTTGATTGTTCTAGACCAACAGATGCCTCTACCCCCTGAATACCTGATGCTCTGATCATCTCTCCCACCCATTTTAGCAGTCATCACATGTTAATGAACAGCATGATGGCAGAAAGCAGGGCACAGGTCTGAATTGCTTTGCAATAATAGGTCCTCACCAGATAATTGTTGCTTTGATTGCAACCCAGTTCTGATTTTCCTTTCTAAAGGGTTTTCCTGTGCCAGGGCACTAAATCAGCAGATGTAGAGAGGGACATAATTTCCTCGCAGTGTAACAACGATCTGGCAGCCAGGAAGGTGGCCACCTCTGTCAACAGGACACCCTCTAATGGGGTCAGTGATGGATCAACTGTGACTCAGGGAGCACAGAGCCAGCGCCCGAGTCACTCTCGGCAAGTCACAAGTTGTCTTTGTTCTTTTTGGAAGTCCTTTCCTTGTTCCTGCCAGACAGAGTCTTTCCTGCTCTGCAAGAACACTTGAATGCTTAGATCAGAGAAAAATCAGCCAAGTGTCCTCACACAGTGGTCAAGACAGCCCTTGAAATATGAATTTCCATGATATAATTTTCTGACATACATGTATGTATTTATTCCGAAAGAGTATAGTAGGTAAGCAAAATCCTGTATTTCACAAACACAGGTAGGATGACAGTAGGAGAAAGTGAGAAATGCCCTCTGAGCTTGAGGGAAGGTGATTTTGGTTGATCACCAACTGGGAGGGTGTGCTTTGGGGTTTAAGGTAGGGGTTTATAGGCCAGCGTCCAGGGGACTTTTCATTCCCAGCAAAGTATTTCAATCCTGTTGCAATTGGGATTCATGGTTGCAAGGAGAACAATAATTAAAAAATATATATATTTATTGAAGTATAGTTGATTTACCATGCTGTGTTAGTTTCAGGTATACAGCAAAGTGATTCATGTTTTGATATTAGCCTTGTGGTCCAAAAACCCAGAAAAGATTGATACAGAAAAATGTCTGCCTTTCCACTAAATCAAAACAATAGAATTTTAAAACGGAAGAAACTTCAGCCATCTTTTCTCCTGACCCTCTCATTTTATATAAAAAAGAAGCTTATAAAGTTATTGAGGCCCAAAGAGGCTAGAAGTCAGCCAATGTCAAGACTGGAAATAAAAACCAGAGATCAGTTTGATTTTTTTTTCTGTATAAAATATGATTATCACTATAGTGTAGAATACAATTTTAAAAGGACACTTTATTATAATGAGTAAAAATAAGTACTATTACTAGGCGGTGTACTTAGACAAATAATAAGCTACAAAAGTAAGACTGAAAGAAATATGGATGTTGAGACTCTGGCATAACATTGAGGGGAACCTCACTTTCTGCTGAGTCTTCATAAAAAAAAAAAATTCATGACTCTATTGATTTGGCTAATTTTTCACCAGAAGTACTCCATTTGATTTCTCTATTCTAATTTTTCAAAAGTTTTTCAAACTTCTTAAAACATAATGAGCAAGAAGAAATACATTTTACATCATGATGCTGTATGCATGTGCATGTGTGTGCATTCAAACTTATGTAACTGAGGCAAATAGAAATAATACTTTCCCTTACTATTGTTTCCTGTTTTCTTTGGTTAAAAGGCTGAGGGGCAGCATGGGGAATTCTGTTCAATACTCTGTAATAACCTATATGGGAAAAGAATCTGAAAAAGAAGAGATATATGTATAACTAAGTCACTTTGCTTTGCACCTGAAACTAATACAACATTGTATATCAACTATATTCCAATATAAAATTAAAAAAAAAAAAAAAAGGCTAAGGGGCACCTTTGGATTTTGTGACCTCAGTTTGAAATGCACTGTTCTAGTTCAAGATCTTTGATTAACGCCATTCTTATCATTGAAATATCCAAAGAATACGCATTTTTAGAGAATAGAAATTACAAATATTCCTTCCACATTAGCTCCATGAAGTAGATGACCATTCATGACTTTCCTTATTACCTAACAGAAGACTGTATTTTCACTCCATCTGATTGTCTTCCTCGCTCTCATTAACACTTTGTGTCCTTTAACCTTTTTCATAAGGTTGTGTGGAACAGTCTCTTAGCTGTCTTCTCCCATAGGTTGTAATAGAAAGAGAATCCTCATAGAAAGAGAATAGAAAGAGTTTAATGATTCAAAGAGATCCTGCAGCTCACATTGTTCCTTCAGAGCTTAAACTCCAGCTGAGACTTGGCTGATTATTGGTACCCAGAATTGAAGGGGTTCCACTTGCCTCACAGAAGCAAAATGTGATGCACCTGTTTTCCCTCCTCACTTATACTACACTGTTAACTTATGTCGAAGAAAAGCAACTCCTCCATGGACTAGGCTACATTTTTGCTGCCTTTCCCCGTTAAACTCTGCACCATCTTCAGGTAAATGGCTCTATAGCCTGGCTTCCAAAATTTAGAAAAATGGGTGGGATCAGCTCTGAGGTTCCTCTGTTGTTCCTCTGTTGTTCCCTGAACTGTGACAGTTGGGTCCTAACTATTCTGACCTTAACTCATTCTCCAATCAGCCTTGTGTGATTCTAAGTAGATCCTCTTGACAACTCAATTTCTAATTGTGATCTCTGCATGTCATTCCCAGATGACTAATCTGTTTATTTCCTTATTCCATTTATTTAAATGTTCATTATCCACACTGATATCTTGAACCATCCATGAACCCAGACAACAGTAGCTTAGTTGGTCTAGAGTCCACAAAATTCTGCTTACTTATTTATCTGAAAAGAACTGGGCAATTTTCCTGATTTCAGTCTTCATGCAACTCCTTCAGTTTCCATGATTCTCCAAAATATATTGGATCAGAGGAACCATCCCACTAAAGATTTTCATGTTTAGATTGTATATCCATAACAGCTGGAATTCATAGCTGGTTTATTTTCTATAATAAATCAACAAATATTTATGAAATTTAAAGTTTATGTAAGGCTCTTGGCTGGGCAGTGTGTGAGATAATACTATGATTTATGGCTTTTGCTTGTTATGTTAGGCACCAAATGCATCTGGCAATATTGTGCTCGCTCCCATGTATACAGTCTCATTTGGATAAAATAGAAGACACGGTTTGGATAAGGAAAGAATATGATATATCACTGAATGTACAAGTAGGGAGATGGCAACTGCTAAGCAAGTTATGTGGAAAGTACATGCTGTCAGAATTTAGAGGAAGACAGCACTGTGGCCTTTGATAAGAAATGGTGCTATCATTTATTAAGCATTACTTAATAAACCAGCAGTTGCTTAGTACCTTATTAATGCTCATAAAACTTTTATGAGATCCGTATTAGCCCCATTTTTAGGTGAGGAAACTGAGGCTCAGCCAGATGGTCAATTGTCACAAAGGCCACACAGCTGAACAGCAGGGGACCAGAATTCAAATCCAGATGTGTATGATTCCAGAGTATCTGTGCTTGCTCACCTCTGCCCTGTTGTCACCTTTAAATTCATTGCTTGGCGGGGGTTTCACAGAGGAGGCCAGCACTGTTCAGGGTTTGATGAACCCTGTTTCATTATGGCTCCTAATATCCACAGTTCATAGCATGTGAACTGCTAGACTAACCAGAGTCTTTTAGTGTGTTATAGTTGTACTATTTGCAAGCTTCTTAATGCACTCTGTTCTGCTGTGTTTGGATAGCCTTGGGGCAACCGTGACCCGGCAGATGACCAGCTTTGAGAAGTCAGGTGACCTGTTTTGGGTACCTATGAACATGATAAAGACAGGTTTTAAAAAATTTATTATTTTTGCCTGCATTGGGTCTTCGTTGCTGCGTGCAGGCTTTCTCTAGTTGCGGCGAGCAGGGGCTACTCTTCGTTGCGGTGCGTGGGTTTCTCATTGCAGTGGCTTCTCTTGTTGTGGAGAACGGGTTCTAGGCGCACAGACTTCAGTAGTTGTGACACATGGGCTCAGTAGTTGTGGCTCATGGGCTTAGTTGCTCCACGGCATGTGGGATCTTCCCGGACCAGAACTCAAACCCGTGTCTCCTGCATTGGCAGGTGGATTCTTAACCACTCGGACACGAGGGAAGTCCCGGATAAAAACATTTTTTATGGATATATATTTTGGCACTTGACAATTCTTCTAGATTTTAGCATAGGCCCAGTAGGGCAGTAACCTACAGGGAAATTGGTCATGGATCTGGCAATTTGAGATGCATGTATAGAAGTTATATTCTATTATAGTATCTTAGCCTGTGGGCAAATAGGGAGAAACCTGGAACAAAGCAATTTAATCTTGTTTCCCTTGTGATATTTTAGAAGAGAAACCGTTTTCACCTTACTATGTGTGATTCTGCTTTAGCTGGAAACAGCATGATGGATTGGAAAGAATACAGTTTGGGGCATCAATCACATATGGGTTAGGATCCTAACTTTGCCACATACTAGCTATGTAATCTTGGCTGCTTAATCTTTCTGAATCTTCATTCATTCATTTAACCAGCACTTACTGAGCATCTACTACATGTCAGGCCTGGTGCTGGGTGTTAACAGCATAGTGGTAAACAGGGGATACAGCTCTTGCCTTTTATGTACTTAGCATAGAGACAGATATTAAACAAAAAAATACATGAATAGCTTAATTTCAGTTTTTATGTGTTAGGAAAAAATGTAGGTTGCTCTATGAACATGGAAGAGGGGACTCTGACTTACTCTGTTAAGTCAGTGCTGTTTTAACCGAGATCTGAAAGTTTAGGAGTTTGCCATATCAGTAAGAAAGAAAGTCAGAAGAGAGCATTCTAGGCAAAGACAGCAATAGCGTGTGCAAAGGTCCTGAGGTGGAAAGGGACTTGAAACCTATAAAGCCATGATTCTCAACCCTAGCAAATATATTGTCTCCTATTTATAACAAATAATTTGCAACATTTCTGTTACTGTTCTAAACTGAAACTTATAGCTAATAAATATTACCTGCCTTCACACATAATTTAAAAAAATAAAGAGTGTCCTACTGTGTAATATAAAGAAGTAAAAGGAGAGTAATTTATGGTCAAATAGTTTATTCCAATATATAGATTTCTAGCATAACTACAATGTAAACATAATGAAATCAAAATGTACTTGTATTTAAGAATTATTAAAATGCAACAGCTCCAAATTCAAGATGATATAGTTGAGCTTTATCAATTACTTATGTCTCTGCATTTGTCTCTATTGTGTTCACAGTGAAGATCTATTAAGATAACAAGTACATCATTGGCATTATGCAAATAAATGTAAATTACCTTCTCCTACTTTTTCAGGCACATGTTTTTTGGTTAACACATCTCTTGATTTTTCATGATGTCTTTTTTCCTACTAGACAGAGTCATGTCTTTCCCTATGCCAGCACCTGAAAAAAGTTTACTGGAAATGACTGGAAGTTATCATTGCAAAGACTTTCCCTTTGCTGGACTTCATTGGTTTCTATAAATTTCATGAGCACTTTACGTCTACTCTGTGGGATCAAATCTTTTGGATGTAAGAGCTCTAGTCACTCCAATATTATTATTGAGGATTAAAAAATATTAATATTGGAATGTCATTTTAATCAAGAGAAAATATCACGTTTGTCTACAAGCTTGATGCTAGGGCAGTTTCTAACCTCTCTTGGCTCCCAGGATTAATTTGTGATTGTTCTTTGAGGATAAAATCCCTGAGTGACTTTTGAAGTTGGAAAATGTCTCTCCTTAAGCTTTCCCTGCCACCGAAGACCAAATTTCTAATGACTGAATGTAAAGAAAGACAATATTTAAAGATCAATTTTTATCAGTCGGGTTCTGTGGTTAACTTGAAAAAGATGGTCTTTGTTTCAGAAAATGAGAAAGGGGGGATGGGAGAAGAGGATAAGATGAAACACAACTGATCTCCCCTAAGCAAACACAGATAGAAAAGGAATCAGCCGTCTTCTGGTTGCCGTTAAGTCAGTGACACCACCTTTCAGAGGCAGAGAAGTGGCTGTCAGGACAGCAGATGACACACTAAAGCTAACATTGAGTCCCTTATGCTCGTGCCACAGTTTACTGTGAATCCACAGAGCTGAGAGGTCTAGAGAAAAAGCTAGGTCCCCAGTGGATTCAAAGCTGGGAGAGAGAAGTAGGGTTCTTATGTTCATTTCCTGTGGCTGAAAAGAGCTGTTGGCATAGACGATACATTTGGCAGAAAACTTTGGTCACAAATTCAGAAATGAAGCATAATAGTTGTGAGCCAGGAATGCCTCAGTGGTAAGCATCTGTGAAACTTCTTAATGTCCCTTGTATCCTGGTTTATTCCTGGAAAAATTCTCTTTATGGGACAGATCAACTTGATGAAAGTTAGAGGGCCAGTAGAGCTCTCATAATAAGTTACTGGTTGATGCTTAAATATTTACAAGTCTTCCCTGTGATGTTATGTTATGGTTGATACTCAGCTGCACGAGACATCGTCTTTTCATTGCTGATAAAAATCTGCTGATATACGTGTTTGTCTTCTTCCTCTCTTGCTTTCCTATCCCCTCCCTCTCATATCCTGAGAGATGAATTCCAGAGAAATAAAGAGTTTTCTCTTTTCACACCCATTAATTATCCGGTAAAGTCCAATTTGAATGTCCTTTGGAACAAGACCTTTCTCTGAAGGTTTGACGGATTGTGTTTTCCTAATGTAGAGTGACTTTACGGCATTGACAATGGATGCTCTTTATCTCTTTGTACCATCTTTTATTTTGTAGGTTGTTTTTTTTTTTTCCTGTTACAGAGTGACCCTTTGCATTTACCATGACTGCAGAAAGAAGCCCTATGTATTAATCTATTACTATGAACAAATTACTCTAAAACTTAGAAGCTTAAAACAACAAAACATATATAATCATGGATTTTATGCGTCTGGGATTCAGGAGTAGTTTAGCTGGGTGCTTCTGGCTCAGGGTCTCTCATGAGGTTGCAGTTAAGATGTCAGTCAGGGCTACAGTTATCTGGAGGCCCAAATGGGGCTGGCAGATCTACTTCCAGGATGGCTGGCTCACTCACTATCAAGAATGATTAGCAGGGTCTCAGGCCCTCCCTGACTACTCTGCTTATATTTGCATGAGAAGGATGAGTCTCTCCATAGGGATGCTTGGATGTTCTCACAGCATGGCGCCTGCTTTCCTCAGAGCCAGTAATCCCTGCAAGAGAGCAGGGATGAGTCCACAGCACCTTTTGTAACTAGTCCCAGAAGTCACAGCTTTGCTTTCATCATATTCTCTTTATTAAGAGGGAGTCACTAAGCCCTGCCCATGCTCAGCTAGAGGGGGACTAAGCTGTACATTTGAAGGGAGGAGCATAGAATTTGTGAATATGTATTTAATCACATTGTTCTCAATTAAACCAAGGTTTTCTGCCCTTGCCAGGTAACCAGGGTGATGCTTTCATCTGTAAGAATGATTTCCACGCAGTCTGACTTGTAGCACACTTGTGAAGGGTTGGCTCATGCTGTGTCTGCCTTTTTTTGCCATTTAAATGGGTGTCTTTCTCTCCCGCCTCCTTTAAATTATTCAAATGCCAGATGTAGCTTTTTAGAGGGAAATATAAGATGTAGATTTAAGCACCTTGAAAGAGTAGCACCTATTGGAAAAGGCTTTTCGTAGACTAACACTTTTCGTGTCCCTATTTCTGGAATTCATTGTAGTCAGGATAAAATCATTTGCCAGTCAAACACAAAGAATTATTTTAAAAAGTCATTGACAAATTAAAATTATCATTAAATTGTGTCCCCACTCTTCGTACTACTGTAATATGACTATTACAATAACAAAAAAACTTTAACTGTTGTTTTGTTTTCTTTTTGCCATGAAAACTGATATAGTTGTTTCTGTAGCTTAATTTTTTTTTTGAAATCCTTAACTGGAATGTCTGTGTAGTAGGTTGCAGCAGATTCTTTGCATTGGATTTCAGTCCTTGTCTTAGGTAATGGGTAATATGCTGGAAATACTGCCCAGTGTTAATGCCATCTCAGGAAGATATCTTTGTGCAGTCCCAGGTTATGTTTTCTAGTCAGCTTCGCTTCAGGTCTGTACCCTTTGCTCTAGCCAAACTGAACTACTCAGGGCTCTCAGTATGAGTCAGCTTTTGCTGCATAACAAACCACAAAAATCTCAGTAACATACAACAACAGATATTATTTCTCACCACACGTCTGTGGGAGACAAGGACAGCTCTGCTCTGCTGGGGCCCTGGCTTGGGGGGCAGTGGCTCCCTAGAGTATGTTCTCCTTATGGCATTGGCAGAAATAAACAGGGCAACCCACCCACCAGTCATATTTCAAACCTCTGTTCACATCATTGCCCACTGATATCCCATTGGTTGAAGCAAGTCACACGGCCAAGTCAGAATCCAAGGGAGTGGGAAATGCATGAGCCTGTTTCAAGAGAACAGATGCATAATTCTATTGCAGAATAGTGAAGAATTCAGACCACTGTTTCGGTTTACCACATCTTCATACATGCCTTTTCCTTTCCATACTCAGTGCTGATTCCTGTTGTGCCCTGTTCTTATAGCCTTTCATGGATTTGCACATGTTATTCTGACTCCCCATAACTCTCTTTCTTCCTCTGGCTCATTCAGACTCAAATTTTGAAACTCATCTCAAGAGTCAGCTCTGCCAGACCACTCATCCCTCACTGTGGTTTATTTGTTTGGCCAGTGTGTTTGTTGTTGCTACACTACATTATTCCAACTGGAGATGGCTGATCCCTACCTCATTACTGTGTAAATCATGTCATTTAGCACCAAGGTAGAATATACTTTCTTGAATTGTCCTTTATTGGTTTCACCTCCGTTAATCCTGTTTCACCAAGGAGACTACATGCTCCCCACAAACCAAATTTAATGTCTGTTTTCCTTTTATTCCTCATAATACCTGTTATCTGATAGTTATTTCATGACTCATAAGTGATTTATGGTGTTAATTACCACTTGGCTAGCTTTTTGGCTGCCATTTCTCATTCAACCCTAGAGCCATGATAAAAGCAGAAGCCCATGTGGTTTAGTTCATCAATCTAAAGACATCCTGTTAATAGCCAATGACTGCCAAGTTGACAACGTCAGCATTTTCTTCAAATCATCATCACATAATTTTAGCCAGGAAAGCAGGGCGAAATTTTTAAATAGAAGTTTTGGTTATACTGGGTATATTTTATATGCATTTCCTAAATGCATAGAAAAAGCATTGGATATTTCAGTGCCCAAATTTAAGTGTGTCTAATTTAGATGTCTGTGGTAAAAAGGTCAAAGGATCTTCTGCCTATATTGCCCGTGTGTGTGTGTGTGTGTGTGTGTGTGTGTGTGTGCGCGTGCACACACACACACGTGTGCACACACAAATAATCTGGAAATAGAGAAAGAGAGAGACTCCCTTTACTTTATTTTTATCATTTTTTCTTCCAGTTTTATTGAGATATAATTAACATACACTATATAAGCTTAAGGCATATAGCATAATGATTTGGCTTACATACGCCAAGAAATGGTTACCACAGTAAGTTTAGTGAACATCCATCATCTCGTATAGATACAAAATTAAAGAAATTGGAAAAGAATGTTCTTTTCTTGTGAAAATATTTTTCTCTTAAGATTTACTCTCTTGACAATTTACATATATAATGCACAGCAGTATTAATTATTTTATCATGTCATACTTTCCATCCCTAGTACTTATTTATCTTATAAGTGGAAGTTTGTACATTTTGACGTCCTTCATCCAATTCTCTTTTCCCCACTCCCTATCTCTTTTTTTTTTTTTTTTGTATAACTTTGTATCATTTATAATTTTCCCAACAGTCAGTGCTGGAAATGATATGGCATTTGAGGAAAAGAGCAATCAAAACTTTGGAGCTGAAAGTGATAGATTAGCGTTTGGTCTGAGGTTCTTATTATGTACCTATGAGGTCATAATATCAGTGGCAAAACTTGATGGACAAAACACCAGGATTCCTGGTGCCCTATTTAATCTCTGTTCTCTTTTGCTCCACCCCTGCAGCTGGGAACTGTCAACCTGCAAACAACGAGATAGGGTTACTGTGTGTTAAAGAGCTGGGTACCTCATCACCTTCTCTCCTCTCCTCCCTTCCCCCTGCCCTCCACTGCCCAAATGTAAGTGCGTCTAATTTAGATGTCTGTGGTCAAAAGCCCTGAGGACCTCTTGCCTATATTATCATGTCTCTGAGTGATAGAAAACATTGATGTGCAAACTATCCTGTTGTCTTGCTCTTGAGCTGGTTAGTGGTTTCCTTTGGCTACTGGGTAGCCCTACTTAATGATTCAGTGCGTTTTCCTCAGCTTTTCAGTGGGACTAGCGCAGTGTTTATTGGTGGGGTTGAGCTCTGTGGGAGTCTGGTCCACCTCAGCTAGTTGTATTGCTTTGTAGCATCCAGCAGAGGCAGACCCAGGTTTTGTGGGTCCCGAAGCTTAAACAGTTGGAGTTCCTTTTTAAGAAAAATAGTATGACTTACAAACAAACAAAAAGAAAACGGAAAAAAAGGGTAGGTAGAAAGTATTGAAGGAGTTCTATGCACGTAAGGGCCCATATTCAAATTCAGTCTGATACACAAAATTTGTCCTGACATGGCCTAGACCACTCCCCAGCCAGCAGCCGCCAAAGCTATTCCAAACCATTTCTAGCTCCCCAGGCACTCCCTGTTCTCTCTCATCAGCAAGGCTTTGCATGTGTGTTTCCATCCACCCCTTCTTTCCTTGGCTAATGCCTGCTCTTCAAGACTTAACTCCAACGGTCAGCTCTATTGGAAAGCGTTCTGAGATTCCCCACAGATGCCTCAATTTGACGCCCTCATATTTTGTTTTTGCAATTCTCATACCGCATTATAGCTACTCGTTTGTCTGTTTTCTCTACTGCATGGTGACCTGTGACAGGCAGGAAGGATGCTTTTGACTCTGAATTCTCAGTATCTAATATTAGGACTGGACTGGGAGTTTGCTTTCGGTTTGCTCCTCTCCCTCCTTTAGCTGTGCATCACTGTGTTTCCAGGCTTCTTTGCCCTCTGCTCCTGAGCAGGTTCAGCCAATGGGAGGCACTGCAAAGGATTAGAGGGTAACAGGAGGAGAAAAGTCAGACTATTTCTCCTCTTAGCCCCACCCCTGCCTCCTCTGCCACTCCAACTGTGGCTACAGCCCCTGTGTGGCTACTGCTTCCACTGGAGCACCTCTCACTCTCATTCTAGATCCTACCAGAAGGCTCCAGGCACACCATTTCCTCTCTTTGTCCCTGCACACCTAGGGGTGATAGTTGCTTCCTGCTGCTGCTAATGTTATGGGTTGCCTCATCATTTCTATTTGGCTTCTCAGTCCTTCTGTCACCCATGTAACCAAATCCCTGTATTAAATTTCCTCTGCCTGAAAGATCTAGAGTGGTTTACCTTTCCCTGGCTGAGCCCTGAATTATAGAGGCATACTAGATGGCTAGTTGTTTTATGAAAAAGGCTCTAGGGAGAGGGACCCTTAGCAATGGTTTGCAAAGATTCTTTTACATTTAAAACCAATATGTATTTTCCAGTCTTGGCCACCATAGCACAAAATATGGAGCTCCACATGCTGGTACTAATCCTATGGGCCAAGCATGTAAAAATAGCAGAGCCTGGAAAAGGACATAAAATACTTGTTGGATTGAGTCCAATTAATCTGCCACCTTGTAGCTAGGTACTTGATCCAGTACTTTGTACCTAGCAGGCATTCAAGCATACATTGAATGAAAAACAGACTATACTTGGAATTTATCACCAGCCATTTCCCAGGCAACAGACAATATAATAACATAGCTGAAGGCTTGTCTCACATTTTCTGTGGCTTCTTGGTAGAATTACAATGAAAACATTACCCAGGCCTTGCATATCTGCCTGGGCATAAATTCTGAGAGTTGCTCAGAATGTCTGGAATAAAGAGGGAATGTCTCTGCTCCATGGAGTAGCATGAGACTCCAGCCTGAGTGCTTGGTGTGGTCATGGGACCATAGAAATAGGTAAAATCTTCCCACTCAGAGGCCAACAGGCCAAAGAAAATAGGAAACTGATAACCAAAGGTCAGATCCTGGGCAAGTCATCAGTGTGAGCAGGATAAATCCTATTAAAATCAACCCCAAGTATTGCTCAGAGCAGAGGGCAAGTGTGTAAACCAAGGGAAGTAAGTTGAGGAAATATGATAACCACAGGGCTGATTTCTGAGTGTGGGACCAGAGAAAATGTGCAGATTGATTAGACAGGCAGTTCAGGAAGCCATGACTACAGCAAACAAGACAAACTCAGACTCCAGGTCCAGCTTGGGATAGAGAGGCCGGGAGTGTTGTGGTTAAGTGTATAGGCCTCAGAATCAACCTGCCTATGTTGAATTCTTGGCTCTGTTACTTACTAGCTAAGGACAAATGACTTAACCTCTCTGAATCACAGGCCTCTTTTAGGGTTAAGAGTAGTGCCTGCCATCTTGGTTCTTGTGAAGGCTAAGTGAGTTTATACATGTAAAGCATCTAGCATTCAAAACCTGGTGATGGGCTTCCCTGGTGGCGCAGTGGTTGAGAGTCTGCCTGCCGATGCAGGGGACGCGGGTTTGTGCCCCGGTCCGGGAAGATCCCACGTGCCGCGGAGAGGCTGGGCCCGTGAGCCATGGCCACTGAGCCTGCGCATCCGGAGCCTGTGCTCCCCAACGGGAGAGGTCACAATAGTGAGAGGCCCGCATACCGCAAAAAAAAGAAAAAAAAAAAAAAACCTGGTGAGGCCATTTATAGGAATAGCTGACACACCAACTGGTCACATTCTTGGTTTGTCAAAATCTGCAATCAGACCTTGTATTTCATTCATTCATCATATTTCTTGAGTGACTAATATGTGTCTGGTACTAGGAATATAATGATGAACTAGAACAAACATGTCTCTGCCTTAGTAGATCTGTAAAAGAAAACAGTGGAGGGTCAGTGTTAGATTAGTAGTAAGGGAGAATCAGGTAGCCCTGATGTGGTTTCTAATGAGACTTTTAAAAAAGAAAGAATATGACAAATATACCACTCTACTGAGGGATGTTGATAATGGCAGAGGCCATGCAAATGTAGGGGGTGGGGATATTCGGGAACTCTCTCTACTTTCTATTCAGTATTGCTGTGAATCTAAGACTGCTCTGAAAAAGTAAAGTTTATTTTAAAAGTTTCAAAAAAGAAAGAAAGAAGAGAGTAAGATCTTAAAATTTTAATGAGGGTGAGATCTAAGAGAGTAGATCATAAAAATTCTCATTAAAAAAAATGAAAGAATAAATAACAGAAAAGATTTTATTCTATTCTAAATATTTTTGGTAACTCCACAGAAAACTAAGGATATTTTAATCTTAGCTGAATCATATTTTTGATAAGTTAGATCTTCATTTATATCAGCTATGCTCAATTTTTAAAAATTTTTTATTTATTTATTTTTGGCTGTGTTGGGTCTTCGTTGCTGCTTGCGGGCTTTCTCTAGTTGCAGCGAGCTGGGGCTACTCTTCGTTGTGGTGCGCGGGCTTCTCATTGCAGTGGCTTCTCTTGTTGTGGAACACGGGTTCTGGGCACACGGGATTTAGTAGTTGTGGCGTGTGGGCTCAGTAGTTGTGGCTCGCGGGCTCTAGAGCGCAGGCTCAGTAGTTGTGGTGCACGGGATTATTTGTTCCGCATCATGTGGGATCTTCCCGGACCAGGGCTCGAACCCATGTTCCCTGCATTGGCAGGTGTACTCTCAACCACTGAGCCGCCAGGGAAGTCCCTATGCTTATTTTTTTTTAAATGACAGAAACTTAAATTTAATTGGAGTGCATGATATTCATCTCTAAATGACACTAGTAGTTAATATTGCCATATAAGAAACTTGTCAGAAAAAAGTTTTCACAAAAGCCAAGCATGTGAAAGTAAAAGCAGAGTTCCAGCCTGCGGAATTTTTTTTTTGATCTTTCAAAGGTCATGCTTGCTTTTTAACAGTCAGCTGCATTTTGGTGTAGACATTCAGTCATTCAGTTAGCCTTCCAGTATTTACTGGACACCTACTATGTGTGAGACTGTGCTTGGATCTGACACTAGAGCAATAAATAAGGCATGGTCCCTGCAGTCATCAGGCTCATGGTGCCGGGCGAGATGAACATGAGAACAAGCAATGCAATTGGATAAGTGCCAAAGGAGGCACAGGTAATATGGAAGCAAATCATTCATTCATTCATTCATTTGTTCATTCAGTAAATATTTGTGGGTTAGGTACTATGTGGAAGCCACCATAGAAATGTTGGGGATATAGCCATGATTGAGATAGATAATCCTTGTCCATTTGAATTTGTTGTGCTTCTGCCTGTTGTGGTTGTAAAGAAGCTTTGAGTTGAGTCTTTAAGAGTGAGGAGTATTTATGGAGACACCCAAGGTGGAAAGGGTATTTCAGGAGGGAATATCCTGTGAGCTCAGGAGTTCCCATGTCTTTGCGGAAAGGATACTGGTACTTAGCTCTGGTGACCCCATCTCAGCACCAAATGGCCCCACCTCGGACCCTCACAAAAGAAATGTATGAGGGAGCCCTTATTATGGGCGATGACTGCATTTTGTCTGTAAAGAATGACTATGCCCAGACTTTATTGTCATTTCATGGACAGTCACAGGCTGACATTTTAGAACATTTGATTTCCTTCCTTTTAATTACAGCCTACAAGGCTTATTAAACCTATATCCAGTTCTATTCTTAGAGATCTGAGGTCTCTAAGCTTAGCCTTCAATTTCAGTCCTCATCTTAGGTACTTAAATAGTGGTTGTTGTTGTTTTTTTAACTCTATTTATGTATATATATGCATATATGTATTTATTTTTGGCTGCTTTGGGTCTTCATTTTCCCGCGGGCTTTCTCTAGTTGGGGCGAGCGGGGGCTACTCTGTTGCGGTGAGCAGGCTTCTCATTGCGGTGGCTTCTCTTGTTGCAGAGCACGGGCTCTAGGCTCGCGGGCTTCAGTAGTTGTGGCACATGGGCTCAGTAGTTGTGGCTCACAGGCTCTGGAGCACAGGCTCAGTAGTTGTGGCACACGGGCTTAGTTGCTCTGTGGCATGTGGGACCTTCCTGGACCAGGGCTCGAACCCATGTCCCCTGCATTGGCAGGCGGATTCTCAACCACTGGGCCACCAGGGAAGTCCCTTAAATGGTGTTTTTTAGCATGTTTTTTTTCATTCCAAAAAAAAAGATTTATCGGTTGTCATGGACCTGAGTATTCCTTCAGTCTGAGAAACACAAGTGAAGACATAGACAAATATTGGTATATTAGCCTACATGTAGCTGGAACATTTCATAACTTCAAGGATCAGGAAATCTAAAATTCTGTTAATATATAACTATATCCTTAAAAGCTTTCTTTTTTTTTCTTTTTTTCTTTCAAGGCATCTTGAGGGGCTGGAATATTCTTTTGAGGACCTTTCTCTCTTACTTTGACTTGTATTGCAGATAATAACAAATGCCACTTGCTTTTCTCTACATAACAAGAAAATTAAAAAAACCAGACGGCCTACTCCCCAGTCTTCCCCACCTTTTGCTTTCTTTGTGGATTTAGGTCAGGAAACTCTTATCAGGGGCTTATTCCCAGGGATACTGTCCTGGTTATCGTCTTCAGCCTACGTCTTCCACTTGTGGAGAATCCCCGAGAAGCCATGTCCTTACCATTGATCCTGTAAGGTCACAGGAGGCCTCTGAGTCACTGTGCATTTAATCATGCAGCCTGATGTTAGTCATCGGTGTATTTTCTTGTGTTCTAATTCTTTAAAAATAGTGGTTCCCTGTGGGGAAAGCAACTCCAACTTTCACAGAAGAGGCTATTGCTGCTAAATTTCCAGATGCACGTTAGGGCACAACTGTTTGCAAGTAAGGGAGCATATACCTCCTATTAAAAACAGTACTGGGGCTTCCCTGGTGGCGCAGTGGTTGAGAGTCCGCCTGCTGATGCAGGGGACGCGGGTTCGTGCCCCGGTCCGGGAAGATCCCACATGCCGCGGAGCAGCTGGGCCCGTGAGCCATGGCTGCTGAGCCTGCGCGTCCGGAGCCTGTGCTCCGCAACGGGAGAGTCCACAACCGCAAAAAAACAAAACAAAACAAAACAGTACTCACAGGACTTCTCTGGTGGCACAGTCATTAAGAATCTGCCTGCCAATGCAGGGGACACAGGTTTGAGCCCTGGTTCGGGAAGATCCCACATGCTGCGGAGCAACTAAGCCCGTGTGCCACAACTACTGAAGCCCGCATGCCTAGAGCCCGTGCTCCACAACAAGAGAAGCCACCGCAATGAGAATCCCACACGCCACAACGAAGCGTAGCCTCCGTGCGCCGCAACTAGAGAAAGCCCGCGTGCAGCAACAAAGACCCAACACAGCCAAAAATAAAACAAATAAATAAAAAGCAAAAAAACAAAAGTACGCACTCCAATTATTACCCAGTTAGCTAAACTAGTAGCTATTTGGGTAACGCCCAGTAGACGTACTCATGGTGATTTTCTGTCTGAACAGCTTGATTTAGCAATTGAGCATTCGATGTTGGCTTGTCTGAGTAACTTATGTGATTTTTAAACTCAGATGTGATTGTAGTTTTATTTTTGAGAAATAACTCTCTTCCTTAGGAGAAGAGTGAGTCTCGGAACAGGAGGTCAGAGGCTCGGTGGTCAGTGCCCTGCCCTCTTCCTGCAGTACTGGTCTTTTGTGAGCTCAGAAAACACCACCAAGGCCACACGCAATAGACATGAATGTTAGGGAAGCATTGAGGTGGATGGAGCAGCCCTGAGGACCGCTGACAAGGCAGAAGGGCTTTTTAATTTAATTTTATTTTATTTTATTTTTTATTATTTTGTTGTTGTTGTTGTTTGCGGTACACGGGCCTCTCACTGTTGTGGCCTCTCCCGCTGCCAGAGCACAGGCTCCGGACGCGCAGGCTCAGCGGCCGTGGCTCACGGGCCCAGCCGCTCCGCGGCATGTGGGATTTTCCCGGACCGGGGCACGAACCCACGTCCCCTGCATCGGCAGGCGGACTCTCAACCACTGTGCCACCAGGGAAGCCCAGCAGGGCTTTTTCAAAGGTGACAGGTATACCTTGACCCCAAGAGGTGGTCAACAAGGAACACAGCAGACGTCAAAACTTCAAATGAAAGGACAATCAGTATATGTGCAGTGAAGAAAAGAACTGCTATTCCCACAGCAAATACTACATCAATACCTTTCTTTCTGGAAGTTACAAACCAAGATGTTAAAAGTGATTATTTTCTAGGACTGGAGTCCTTGCTTTTTGTATATTCTAATTTGCCTACAGTGAATATGTATTGCACTTAGAAGGGAAAAAAAGTTATTTGTAACTTTAAACACTTTAGGTCACTTGCATGCCTGCTGCCTATCAAATTATTTTCCTTTATTTATGTTCCCTCCTAGGCTTTGTCAGTTCACACATAATTTCTTTGTAATTACGGAGAGATGTAGTTCTGCGTTCCATTATTTCAAAGTATCGTTGTACATGAAAAACAGATAATAGAGACTTTCTGTGATGCGAGCCAGGGTAACCCAGACCCCAGTCTGATGCTCCTCTCTGTCTGACGAATTGGGCCTCAATATAGCATGCTGTCGCCTGTTCAGCAGTCTTGTGATAGGACCCATTTGGACGATGAGGTGTCAGAGCATGTATTTCTCTGGTTTTCTGCCTGTAAAAATGTATAGTTTGTTAACAACACCATAAATTTTTTGGAATAAGAAGTATGTTCAGTGGAAAAGAAGCATGAATAGGTTTAGATTTTTATGGGGCTGAATCAGCCAAATCAAACACAGGCTTTCCTGAAGCTTCCAAGTTTTTAATGGAAATTCACGCTCTTTAGAACTTTGCTGCCTAATTATAATTCATGCCTTTTGCAGATATATTACAGGGTGGACCAAAAGGAAAATGTTAGATATGTTCACTTGTGACTTCTATTGTGTTACTTGTGGAGTGCCAACTGCATACGTCCAATGGCCTGGTGCGTGCAAAGACACAGGCCAGATCCCTGCAGGCTGAGCCACTCCAGTGGGAGGGAGGATGATAAACTTGCAGTATTACAAATACAGAGGACAAGCTCAGATACAGAGCCAGCCTTCTGTCTGTGGTTGTGCAGAAGTCACCAGTGTCAGGATTCCATTTAAAAGTCCCATGATAGGGCTTCCCTGGTGGCGCAGTGGTTGAGAGTCCGCCTGCCGATGCAGGGGACACGGGTTCGTGCCCCGGTCCGGGAAGATCCCACATGCTGCGGAGCGGCTGGGCCTGTGAGCCAAGGCCACTGAGCCTGCGCTCCGCAACGGGAGAGTCCACAACAGTGAGAGGTCCGTGTACCGCAAAAAAAAAAAAAAAAAAGTCCCATGATAACCATAACCCTAAATCAACCCTCATCATTGTCTTCATCAGCGATGTCCTTTTGAAACCCAGAAAAACAGAACCACCCAGATTTCATTTTAAGGAGAACTTTCTTTTCTTTCTTTCTTTTTTCTTCTTTTTTTGAATAGGTTTAACTGGCGTGAAGGGAGATAAAGGAAATCCAGGCATTGGAACTCAAGGTCCAAGAGGCCCCCCTGGGCCAGCAGGTAACTCTTCCTACCTAACAGGAAATGGCAAGATGGAAATCCTAAATCTTTATATTCACTTGACATTGCAGGTGAGGCAAATGGCCATATTACATCCTTGTGTCCAACTGGAATGGCTATATTTCTTGTTCATTTCATTGGAAGGCCAGTTTGTTGGTAACGAACCTCCCAATACACAAGGCCCCAAAGATACAGCATATTCTGGGATCTTAGTGGTTGCATGAGTTAGGCTGGACTAGGGTGTGCTGTAGTAACAAATCAATCCCCAATGCTTAGTGGATTGATACTTACCCAAAGTTTGATGTAAGTAGGGTAACTTTCCCCCCATTTTGGAACAAAAGGCCTTGAGGAGAAAGATAAAGGAGGCACATCAACTTCCTGAATGCAGGATGAAAGATGTCATTTCCAGTCATATTTCACTGGCTGAAACTAGCCATATAGCCCCAGCCGACCTGTAAGGGAGTCTCAAAATCTAGGGGAACGCATGGATATTTGATGAACACTCGTAGTTTCTGCCACCATGGTCATCTTACTGAATGAGTTTTGTGTATTTTACTATATGCTTTTAGAATGGCCTCCAGATGATCATACTCTGTTATTAAAGTTATAAGTTTACAATCCTACTGTATATTTACAATCCCCGTCTTAGCCATATTGAATCAAATGACTTACCGATTTTTCTTTCCAACCTAATGATGATTTTGGAAAATACCTTTTGTAGGAGAGATTCCTAATGCAATGGATTCACTTTGAGTATAAATACTCCTGTTATTAGAGATTGTATGAGGAACTGATCTAGCTCGTGCCTTACACAGAATGAGTGGTTGGTGCGTGTTAATTGCACAGAACTGAATGCATCTGAGAGTCACAACGCTTTTCAAATATAAGGTGACACGTGTTCCTAATTTTCATTTTGGTTCTAGTTGAAGAGTTTCATTTCTAGTTGAAAAAGGCCTTCTAAACACTTTTGGAATCCAGGCCTAAAGCAAAACAAAACAAATGCATAAACCAGAAAAATTCCAGACTGACATACTTCTTAAATTCACAAAAATTTTAATCCCCCTCTCACTTTCACTCAATGTAAGTTCTCAATTGATTCAAGCTAGCCTAGAGAATTTTTGGATTCGTATATTGGGTCCAATTTCAGAATTCTCATTTTTCTCCTCCAGTATAATTTCTTTCAAATTTAGACTAATTTATTCCAATTATCTGGGGCCATAAACCAATATAAGTTATAAGGTTGAGAGCAAGTGTGTTCATGTGTGTGTGTGTGTGTGTGTGTGTGTGTGCGCGCGCGCGCGCGCGCACGCACGCCCATGCCCATACATTGAATTCATAAGGAACCTGCACTGGGAAACAGAAGCCCCATAAAGAAAACAAGGTTGACAGTGGTATGCTCCTTTCCCTTTCATATCCAAGAGGTGATTAAAAAAAAAGACTACATTTTGCTTTCTGGTTCCCTGAGCTGATTGAAAGCATTGACCTCCAGGAGAACATGTGATTGCAGTATGATCCTCTGTCCAGGAAATCCAGTTCAGGAGTAGAACTCAATGAGTAGAGAGAGGCAGATCACCCTAGTTGTTAAGAAGTGTAATATGGCTTCTTGTAAGAGTTAGTTTACTTCTTGGTAGTCTGAAAACTCACCCTGTGATGATAAAAGACCAACTGTTTTCATTGGTGGGTACTTCGTAGGACCTTCCGGGGAAAGTCGGCCAGGAAGCCCTGGACCCCCTGGCTCTCCTGGACCAAGGGGTCCACCAGGTCACTTGGGGGTGCCTGGACCACAAGGTCCTTCTGGCCAGCCTGGATACTGCGACCCCTCTTCATGTTCTGCCTACAGCGTAGGAGGTAAGTGTCAGCCCTTGTGGGCTTTGAGCAATGTCTTACTATGCTTAGTATCATAATGGTGAGGGTGCTATGAAAGCAGACCTATTATGGGCAGGAAGCAGAGCTTGAATTGCTCACTACCTTTTAAATTATCCAGAGGCATCTTCTGTAAAGTACAAATTAATATAGAGGTTACCCCTGAAGAGGAAATTTAACATAATACCACATCTAAGTCTTCCTTGCTTCCAAATGGCGATCCACACAGATTTGGCCTCTGACCTCATATCTGATCATTGAGGGACCTGTTTGAACATTCTTTGGGGCCTCTCATTCTGTGTTATTTCTATGGTGTGGCCATGATGTCCTCTAAAGTTTTACTCCTGTTTTGGGGAAACCTCAAACTTAGAACTATCCCCGTAATTAGGAGGGCCCTGGAGATACTGTTGGGTGACATCCTGTCCACCGCATGCATTTTAGGTCACTAAGGATTATTTTAAGAAACAAAAGTGGCCATGCTGCCCTTGCTTCTTATTAACTACTAGACTGAGATTCTGAAAAGATTATGCTTCCTGAAAACATCTGTGGTCTGCATGCTGGAGGGTTGTGTAATGGGACATTTTCTAACATAGTCACACTTGGAAGCATCAAGAGAGAGGTTCAAAGACTGCTTTGGGGCAATGAGCTTATTAGCCAATGAATTTAAATTTTCTGCTTTAGAAGAAATTTAACCTTATTTGGCAGAGGGACTGGTCAAAGTTTTGCTGATGTGTTTTTCTCTGTTCATCTCTTCCCTCCCTGTTCTCTCAAATATCCCTGTCCCTTATTAAGATCTGATTCCTTACAATGATTACCAGCACTGATGTGGAACTCCTCCACTGATTACATTGGCCTGGGCAATTGGCTGCAGATACAGAACTGTCCTGTTGACCACCACCACCCATCCCCTGCCCCTAACAATGGGCACTCTGTTTCCCTGCCTCACCTGCTTCCCTACCTGCCCACTGTCACATTTCTTGCCCTCCCTGCTCCAAACACATACAATGATAAGACTGGAACTTAACCAAATCACATGTGTCAGTTGTTATAGAAACTGACTGCTCCATATCAGCCTAAGCGTAGGTATAAGATTGTCTACCGAGAATTATCCCAAGCTTCCCTAGGTGAAGGCCCAGGAATAGTTACTTAAATGTGTCTTCTCCTCTCTCCTGTACCCACACAAATTGCTGGGCATCTTTCTTCCTGACCACCCTACTATCCATTCTTCCTCTGGTCACCTCCCCTCCCTACTGTCCCCTGATGTTGGACTTCTAACATGAGATTGGTTTCTAAAATTTATTTTTCTTTCATCATTCTGCTGCTATTTCGGGGTTTCTTTTGTAAATAAAACATGTAATATTTAAGGAGTTGGCTGTGATTCTAGTTTCCTAACAATTTCTGCAGTGTATCTGTACCTTCCTTCTTTCACTAACCATCTGAAATCTCCTGGGAAAGGTGCAAGCAGTGTGGTGGGTAAAGGTAGCTACTACTTTCTACCCAAGCAGGATATCTCTGTACTTTAGAGACTATGTCTCTACGGACCCATATAAGGGGAGGATATCAATTTATGGTTCCTGGGTTCTATCAAGTCCCCACCCCCACTCTTCCTCTCTAGTTCCCCATCCTGATCAGCCAGAATTCACCCCTGTCCAAGATGAGTTGGAAGCCATGGAGCTGTGGGGCTCTGGGATCTGATAGTCTCAGGAGAACCTGGAGGACCAACTGCAAAGCTCCTGAGGCAACTTATTCAAGAAGAATGTCATTATGTGGTTTGTATGCTACCATTGGGGAGGCTCATTTCACCAGCCTACATCTCCTCCTTGGATATTGTTAATAATATTGTTATATTAACAAAAAGTATGTTTTAAAAAATTCCCCTTAATCCATGACACCATAGGATTGGTTTCTCTTTGTTGTTTTAACGGCATGCTCAAAGAAAAATTGGCCAAGAAGTTTGAACTCTGGAATCTTTTCTGTGTTAGATGATCTCAAGTCCTAAAAGGCAACAAGACAGATATGACTGTCTTTGAGGAAAATGGGGTCCCGGCAGAACAGGAATTCAAAGGGACTTGAAGATTATGCTGTTTATCCTTATCCCCTCTAGGAATGACCTTGCTGAAAAGAAAGAAGGGACATGATTGGAGAAACTACCTCTTGCTAAATTGATCTGTCCAACTCTGAGATCACTTGGTAACTCGCTCCACTGGTATCCAAGAAAATGTGTTAGAATATAACCTTTCTGAATTTGGTGATCGTAAAAATAGATTTAGTTTTTTCAGTGGCTTTTGACATGTAAAATAATGACTTTCCACTGATTCTGATGGAAAAAGACCCAATTTTGATGAACAATTTATCCAGCGGTATGTTCCAGAGCTTGCCCTCCTTAACCACATGGATTACTTTGTACATGCAGATATATTTTTGCAAACCTATTTCAATTCTTTTTTTTAGCAAATAAAAATTTTAGACAATGTGTGTGGATTGTTTTTATTTTATTCCATTTCTATATGTCACCTTAAACTTTTGTAGTCTTGGCTTAGGTTTAACCATAAAAACGACAGCTGCCTACCTTTAGACTCTCATTCAAACATTCATTCATTCATTCATTCATTCGAGTGTGGTAGGCCACTTAGTAGAAAAAGGCAGTTGACTTGAGCCTAACAGGCTGACAGAATTCTATTATTCATTTATAACCTACCAGACAGCAATGACTGTGAAAATGTAAGACTGATGCTAAATAAATGTTTGCCTAAAGAACTTATCTTTTGGTTTTAAGAAAAGCCTGAAAAACTCTAGAAGACAAAGAAGAAATGAGGTGGAATCTAATAGATTCTAATTTCTAAACTATAATCTGTCTTTTGCCCATAAAGGAAAACACTAGGTGTTTGAAAAAGATTTGGGTTCTATTAATTGTTTGTTGAAAATAGAAATGAAAGAGAACCATAAACTGAATGTATATTCCTTTTCCTCTGTAGCATCTCCCTAATAACAGGTAATTGTCAGAAGTAGGGATGGGGTCATTTATCACCAGAAGCTGGATTCTTCCTGGATCAGGAAGGTCTCTTGAGCTTCTTTGGGTCCCTTCACCACACAGATTTGTTTAAGACCTTCCCATCCAAAGTATTCAAACAAAAGGGTCTTTGTGTGCCTTTGGGGATCCAGGTAAACATAAATATATTTTTTGCCGCATTTGCAAGAAATGAAAGAAGACAGTGAGCGGATAACCAGCAGTGGTTCCCTTTTAGTTATGGCACATGCTTCCACATGTAGAAGGCAGGACTAAGGAGGAAAGCTTGCACAAGATTGAATGACGTGACTCAGAATCACCTGAGAGAACTCTGTAAACGACTGGAGTGTGTCACTAGTCATAGCATTCCCTTGTATCTCAGATTTCTTGGTCTTCAACAAGTGAGTAGAGAGGATATTCTGTATGTGTTAGTGTTTGGCCCTTGGAAATGCAAAGACTACTTATGTCACTCAGAAGACCTTCAAAGTGTGATATAAATGGTGAAGTATAAACCACTAGAGATTCTAGTCCATTCATATCACTCTTTTTTTAAAAAATAAATTTATTTATTTATTCATTTTTGGCTGCGTTGAGTCTTCATTGCTGCGCACTGGCTTTCTTTAGTTGCGGCGAGTGGGGGGCTATCTTAGTTGCAGTGTGTGGGCTTCTCATTGTGGTGGCTTTTCTTGTTGCGGAGCACGGGCTCTATGCGCGTGGGATTCAGTTGTTGTGGCACACGGGCTCAGTAGTTGTGGCTCACGGGCTCTACAGTGCAGGCTCAGTAGTTGTGGCGCATGGGCTTAGTTGCTCTGTGGCATGTGGGATCTTCCCGGACCAGGGATGGAACCCGTGTCCCCTGCATTGGCAGGCAGATTCTTAACCACTGTGCCACGAGTGAAGTCCCCATATCATTCTTGAGTTGTGCAAATACACTTGGCTTTGATTTTACTTGGTGATCTAAATTTGTTTATTCAAGCTATGGGAACATTTCATTAGTTTGGAATTTGTCATCACTTGGACCCCGTTCATGAGATTTTTATTGAGTGAAATGTTCATAATAAAAGGTGTAATTCAAATTCAAGAATTTTGTGTTTACAGTACATTGCCTTGTAAAAAAAACTTATTTTGAAGTACATTTTTTTTAACATCTTTATTGGAGTATTTGAAGTACATTTTTATTGACTTACCTATTTTGGCAGGAATATACTTATATTTTAATTTATAGTTTATATCATTTCTGAAAGTAATAAAGTATCACTTCATAAAAGGACATTACTCCTCAGAATTTTCATCACTTTGGTTAGAAACTCTTGATTTCTAGAATGACAGACTTGGGGCAGAGTGGTTGAAAAGTTTAGTTTAGGAGAAAACTGAGCATATGTCAGAGTTTGGGAGAGTAACCAGGGCTAGAGATATAAATTTAGGAGTCAGGTGCATGTAGGTAGTATTTAAAGGCTATGGAAATGGATGAGATCACCTGGAACATTTCCCTACCTTCTACTATCCCTTTTTCATTTTTGTTTCCAACCCGGTTTTTTAAATTTTATTTTGAAATGTATCTCTCAGCTAAATATTCTCCAGACTACAGCCACAGTGAACTAGTTGCAAACACCGTTGATGCATGCATGCTCTCTCTTATTTCTCTATCGTTGGCATGCTTTTTCTTCCACTTGGGAAACCTTCATCTTTGTCCCACCCCAGTTTAAAGGATCTATTTATTTTTGTTTGTTTGTTTGTTTGTTTGTTTTCACTTTTATTATGAAAAATGTTAAACATATTGAAAAGTAGAGAGACTAGCAAATAAACAGATACCATCACCTGTAAAAAATATTTTTTACCATTTGGGTATATTTGTTTCATAAATTTAAAGTATTTTGATACAAGTTATGGACATCATGACACGTCACCCTTAAACGCTTCAACATGCATCCCTGAAAAGCTAGGATCGTTTCCTCAAGTCCACAATTTCATTATCACACCTTATGAAAGTAACAGTTATTCTATAATAACATTTAATTTCCAACTTCCCTCAGTTGTCCCAAAGAAGCAAAGGACCTACTTTTATTCATATTCACCATTTAAAACTAAGCCAGCCTCCTCTTCCTGTGTGAAGCCTTCTCTGAACCCCACCATCACCACCTGGACAACCTCCATAACCATGACACCATAGTCCCCTTTTCTAGTGAGTTCTTTAACCTCTGAGCTCCCATTTTACTTGTGTGCATACTTTAAGCGGTCTCAGATTGTCCACAGTGTGCTTAGCACTTAACAGCTGCTCAATAAATGTTTGTAGAATCATCTCACCCTAGCACAGTTTGATTTATAATCTGAGTCAAATCATATACTCAGTCTACAGTGGGAAGAGTTTCCTCTAGCTATAAGCCAGAACATTTGGGAGACAGCAATAATGCCTAGGAATGAATGATCAGCTTCTTAGAAGCTTGCAAATTCAGATCTATTAAGTATTTCAGAATGTGAGGAAGAGGTACTTAAATCTTGTCTTCCTATACATGTATTCATTCATGTATTCATGAATTCATCCATCTCTTTGTGCATGCATCCATCCACCTATCAAACTTTTAATTAGTATCTGCCATGGGTTCAGCCACGTATTAGGGTGTAGGGAAAGAAAAGGTGAATATGATGGTGTAGGAGCTTCCTAACTTCTTGCTCTAAATTGAAGCAGGTAAGGTAATTTGGACAAGATTGTGGAAGATCTATCCCATGATAAAATGTTCAGATTTCTGCCTGAAAGCAATAGGAAGTCAGTAGGGGTCTTTAAGTAGGTAAGTGACCTGATTGGGCTTATTATTTGAAGACACAATTTTTATATAGTGTAAATTTAAGATAGACTGGTGTGGGGAAAGATCAAGAAAAGAAAAAGACATTTAATGAAGACCTCCCACGTATTAGCCTCTATTCTGAATTCCTTATATTAAGTTGATTTCCACAAGTTAGGTAAGTATTCCCTTTTTACAAACCATCAAACATGTAAGGTAAGTAACATGACACACATCCACAGAAGAGGCAAAGAAGGGATTCTAACTCTAATTGGTATCCTCTCGTAGCTTATGACCCCTTCCCTGTATATACCACGCTGCCTGGTGCAGTAGTTCAGATGACGAGGGGCTGGACCACAGTGGTGCAGTGAGGAATAAGAAGAGGAGAGAGATTTGAGAGCTGATGAGGAAGTATGTACTATGGGCAGAACTTGACTGATGGGATAGGGTTGGGAAATGACAGGCAGAAGGTAAGAATGGCTTCAAGATTGCAAGTTTGGGAGACTGAGTGAGTGCGAATTTCACTGAGTTAGAAACTTGAGGAGGAAGAGAGAATGATTTTAGAATGGCATGCTCGTTTTGAGGGTTTTCTGCTTTTTTCAGAGTAAGTACAATATTAACAGCAGATAACAACTCAAGAAGGTTGAGACGGTGAAGAATGATTTTGGATGACTAATTTAGTCTGTGACAACCATCTGGACTTAATCCCTTTGGGCCTGTCCGCCAAAAGAAGGGCTGTTCAAATGCAGAATGGAGGTTTCCAAGGTATGAACCAAAATATTTGGTTTAAAAAAATCATAACTTTTTGTTCTGATTTGCTGTGGCATTGGAAACACTGATGTAAACGGTCCATTTGTGCTAGACAGGCTCAGAGTTCAGAGAATTCCTTTGCCACAAAGTCCTGGTTATTCTATACTCTCTAGAATAACTATCCTTAACAAAAATTAACTACGCGAATATACTTGCAACAGTTTTATATTATTTATCAGACTGAATAATTTGATTAGAAATTTGGCTAACACGAGATGCTTAAATCTATTGATAAATGAAAAAAGCAAGTTGCAGAACAGTATGTACAATATTTATCTATTATTCTGTTCATCTATCTGTATTGAAAAATTGGGATGAATAAACTCCAGACACTTAACCAGGCTTACTTCCTGGTTATGGGATTGTGCAAAGTGTTCATTTCACTTAACTGTTCATGTTTAACATTTCTGAACTGTTTGAAAAATATTTTGCAACAAGCGTGTGCTCTCAGAAACTTTACAGGAAAATCACAGGAGATTTCAGAGTAAAATTCTACTTTACAAAAATAATCTATTACCTTTTTAATAGTCTCATCCTAATGAATGATGTGAATGAATGAAGAAATATGAGTCACTGATGTTTAGGAAAATGGAGGCAGGGATACTTTTAAAAGCAGCATAAAAAGGGCAGTAGGAGGGCTGGGATGATTTGCTTGTTTTGGTAGCATTTCTAAATGCACAAATGTTAGTAATGATTTCCTTTTTTCTCTGTATCTTGCTAAGTAATAAAAAACATACACTGGCATAAATAACCATATTTCATTGTTTGTTTCTAGAATGTTTAATTGCATTTTACCTTATTGATTAAAAACATTACCATGACCAATGTAGTGAAATTCAACTTTTCTAACCTAACTTAAAAGAAGTTTTATAATGGAATCCAAAGAAGTAAAAATATATTTTCTTCAGCTCTAAAATGAATTTTGTATGGTAACAAAACAAAACTGAGTCAGATAGAAAAGATATGTATAATTACCGAAGACATTCATCTCCATTTTTCCCTGTCCTGTCATCTGGCCCAGATTCAGTGACTCCTGATAAAACCGTATCCCTGGTATGCCCTAAAACTCATGTCACGAAATCGTTAACCCACTCAGCTTTCGCTCTGAGAAATCATTGTTATTTGAATGTGCTCCGTTATTGAATAGATGTATTGAAGAGGATTTGGTTATTAGAAAATTCATGTGCTTTCACTTTACCTGTCCTTTCTCATGTATATGGTTATGTTATGCTTCTGAGCTGACAAGTTTGCAGGCTGAAAAGATCGGACTTCACAAATAGAGTTCTTTTTACAAACATTCCAGTTATCAGATTTGGACACCACAAGTAGAAACCTTGCTAACTAAATCTTCATTGTCACTGGCCACCTGCTCTTGTTCTTGGAGTGTTGCCAACAAGTTCTGTCTCTGATTCCACTCTCAAGTGTGAGCATGTTTTATCAAAATCAGGAGCGAGCCACAACTTGAAGGACCACAGGCCACAGAAAAGCTAGAAAAATGGATACAATTCAAAAGCTGATTGTACAGGTAGCAATAACAGTCTATAGCATTGGGAAAGTTTACTTTTCTTCTCCTGAAATATCTACAGTCCACATCTGCAGTGCCTTCTGAAGGAACTGGGTCTATACCTGCATGGCTAAAGATAGCTTTCAAGAATGGAGAGTGATTAAAAAGACCATGAACCCGGTTACGCATCTACCCAGCAGCTTGGCAGTGTGCAAATAGCCTGATGGTTTCTGCTGTCATATTTCTAGACAGCTGAACAATGACATTTGTGGTCACCAGAAAGATTATGGCTTGGACACCATTTCTGAACCCTAACATTTACTTGTTTTTTTGTTTCTATGAATTTTTGCGCCTATCAAAGCAGGCACTGACTGCAGCATTATCAGGTGTGTTTGGAATCAGTCACTTGCTTTGTCACTCATTAGGGACCTATATTAGCTTGGAGTTGTTGACCATACATTCTTCCCTTAACTGATTAAAGACTGGTCTTCTCATCTCCCTAAATCTGGTATCACTAAAGAGACACTCTGTACGGTCAGGCCACTCAAGGTGACTGTTCTCTTGCTCTCTGTACGTCCCCTGATCGACCGATGCCTGCTTCTCCCACACCACACTCACATGGCTGACCTTCCTATATGCTCGCACCAGCCCCCAGCTAGTGATTGTTCTTATCCAAGGCGTGGTGAGGGGCATGCCCCTCTGCAAATTTCCCTGGTAACCGATGAGCCAACCTGAGGTCAATTCCCCCTGTAACTGGCAATCTCCGCATTCCCCCTGGGAGCGAAGACTGCGATGCACCCTGTCCTGCCCGTGGTCTGCTGCACGTGGTGGGGTGTTGCTCCAGGACCTTGCTTCAGAGAGGTAGGCTCCCCCATCCATTAAACCACTGATGTCTCTGTTGCTGACTCTGGGCTCTTCTGTCTTGAAGCTGGGTGAGTAGAGGCCTTGCAGGCCTGCAGGGTGCAGCTCAACACCAGTGCCAGATAATGCATATTGGCTGCTGTGTTAGAGACAGGCTAGCTTCAGCTAAAATTATATTCTCTTCTTCTTGAGCACAAATTATTTTCTCATTTCCAGACTCCCTCAGTATGGCCCCGTGACATGTTCTCAAACTATGAAATATGTTTGTGGCTTCCGAGTCAAGGGAGTTAAGAAGTAGGTGTGTGTTGTCTACCTGTTTCTTTCCCATTTGCCACCTGAATGCAGGGGACTCCAAAGTCTTCTAGGAGGCTGGAGTTATAAGACGGAGGGTGTTTGGGTTCCAGAATGACTTTGTGGGAGGCCATGCTAACTCCTTGCTGTTCCTGGAATATGCCAGGTAATGTCCTATCACGTCTTGCCATTTCCACTGCCTGGAATGCTCTTGCTCCAGATATAACCTCATGGATCACTCCCTCTCCATGGATGCTGTTCAGGTGTCCCACAGGTTTCACTCAATTCTGACACTATCTACCAGGACTAGCATCAGATGCCACAGGTTAAGGGCTCAGTCCCACAAGAAGGCCCTCATTTCAGATGCCAGTCACAGGGCCAAGTTATCACCTGTGCTTCTGACTGACTGCTATAAATCAGAGGTTTTCATGATCCCCCCCTTGGGTTCGATTACTTTGCAAGAGTGGCTCACAGAACTCAGTAAACTTCAGTTTACTTACTTGATTATTGGTTTATTACAAAGAATATGAAAGAATACGAATCAACAGGCAGATGAAGAGATACAGAGGGCGAGGCCTGAGCAAAGGAGCCTCTGTCCCCATGGAGTTCGGGGCTCAGCACGATGACATGTGGATGTGTTTTGGTTCCCCAGCCTGGAAGCTCTCAGAATCCTGACCTTTGGGATTTTATGGAGGCTTCATTACATAGGCATGAGTGACTAAATCATGGGCTGTCGCTGATTATTTCAAACTCCAGCTCCTCTCCCCTCCCTGTCATCCTCAGATGTGGTCCAAAAGCACCTCATTAACATAACAGACGACACCATTATGGCTCTCATCGCTTAGGAAATGCCGAGGTTTTTAAGAGCTCTGTGCCAGAAACAGGGACGAAGACCAAATATCTATCTCTATATAGATATATATCAGGTATATATATATATATATGTATACACACACACACACA
>RJWK010003021.1:0-66416 GCA_004363435.1 Platanista minor
TTTTTCCACACCCTCTCCATCAAGTAGATTCTTTTTTTCTTTTTTAAATTAATTAATTATTTATTTTCGGCTGTGTTGGGTCGGCGTTGCTGCACGTGGACCTTTCCTCTTTATTTATTTATTTATTTTTGGCGGTACGCGGGCCTCTCACTGCTGCGGCCTCTCCCGTTGCGGGACCACAGGCTCCGGACGCACAGGCTCAGTGGCCACGGCCCACTGGCCCAGCCGCTCCGCGGCATGTAGGATCTTCCCGGACCGGGGCACGAACCCGCGTCCCCTGCATCGGCAGGCGGACTCTCAACCACTGCGCCACCAGGGAAGCCCGGACTTTTTCTCTTCGTTGTGGTGCGCGGGCTTCCCATTGCAGTGGCTTCTCTTGTTGTTGCTCACAGGCTTCAGTAGTTGTGGCACCTGGGCTTCATTGCTCCGGAGCATTTGGGATCTTCCCGGACTAGGGAATCAAACCTATGTCCCCCTGTATTGGCAGGCAGATTCTTAACCACTGCGCCACCAGGGAAATCCCAAGTAGATTCTTAATAAAAGACTTTTCTCTACCAGTAGTGTTGAACAATAGTCAGGATTGAGGCTACAAAGAACAAAGAGTTTTATCTGGGGTCTTAAGAATTGCAACTCAAGAGGCTAAGATTTGGATAAAACCCAAAGAGTGTTCCATGGAAGAGAAAGAATCAGGGGCTTAAAAAGACAAAAGCCACAAGGTTGTTAAAGTTGCCTGACAGGAAATGTGATGGCCTCTGATGCAAGCTGGTAAATATTTGTCCTTAAGGAATCACTAGTTGCTCTAGGGTAAGTGTCTGATGAGCATCTTGAGTAGGACAATAGGTAGTCGAAAGGTCAGATTCCATGCAGGCTGAGTGGTGCATAAGTCACTCCCCTCAATGGCCTCCCTGTTCCATTTTAGGGAGCTCCCTTAGCGATACCAGTAGATAAATTAGAATCTTTAAAACTGACCAGAGAAGGAGACTGTCCTTATGGGAGGAAATGACTGGACTAAAGGATCCTCTCCTTTTATTTGTATTTTGTGGAGTACTTGCTCACGACTGCTGTGCTGCCTGCTCACTGGCTCAGGGTTGGGGTGTGGGCAGCAGCCACTACTCCCTGTTAATGCTCTAGACCAGATGTCGATTCAACCCCTTTTGCTTTGTCTCCATGGCACAGCTAGACAGGGCTGTCCTATTTAAATAAGACTGTAGTGATGCCATAAGAAAATATTCATTCACTCATCATTTAACAAACATTTATTTGCGGTTCCTAGGTGTCAGGCATTGTGCTAGGTTTAGAGATGTATTGGTGAGCAAAACAGACACAGTCCCTCCTCTCCTGGTACTCCTCCAGGGCTCATGCAAAAAGGGAGGTATAAATTGGATAATCTTAATTACAGTACATGTCTTGCTCAACGTCCTATGTTCTATTATACAGAACTTTCTTAGCTCCTGGCCTTTTTCCAGGTGGTGGAAGCTGCCTTCCTTATCCTTGGCTACACGGATGTTCACTCTCCTCAGAATCCAGGTGCAAGGGAAGAAGCACCAGGCTTGTTCATTGTCCAGACTCCATAAGTCAGCCTCATCCGACTTAGTTTCCTTTTTTGTTGGCGGTACGCGGGCCTCTCACTGTTGTGGCCTCTCCCGTTGCGGAGCACAGGCTCCGGACACGCAGGCTCAGCGGCCATGGCTCACGGGCCCAGCCGCTCCGCGGCACGTGGGATCTTCCCGGACCGGGACATGAACCTGTGTCCCCTGCATCGGCAGGCGGACTCTCAACCAGTGTGCCACCAGGGCAGCCCTTAGTTTCCTTTTTGAAGACACTCTTCCTTCCCGGGGCAGACTTTCTCTACCCACGAGTGTCCTCAGCTATTTGCAAGGGATAAACATATCAGAATGCAACATAACAACCCCAGATACGTAACACAGAAATAGAGTTGTGGTGAGGTGTCTCTTCACAAGTATGTGCTTCAAATTTCCTCCTTTTAAAGAGACAAGTAAGGATAGGGAGGGTGGGAGGGAGACGCAAGATGGAGGAGATATGGGGTTATATGTATATGTATAGCTGATTCACTTTGTTATACAGCAGAAACGAACACACCACTGTAAAGCAATTACACTCCAATAAAGATGTTAAAACAAAAAAGAGACAAGTAAGAGTTGACATGATATTGCAGAAAAACAATACAGTTGATCAGGTCTGGAACCTATCATCTCTGAATAGTACTTTCAATAGGCATATTCTATTTAGTTTAACATTTGGAAATGAAACTTAACAGCTCTTTGATGTTTGGCATAATTTTCAAGAAATACCGAGCACCGACTTCCATGGGGTAGAAGGGTATTTGTAAGTGATCTAAAAATTAACTTGCCACTCATTTTGAATTCGACCAATATTGAGCACACATTTTGTATCAGATACTGTGCTAGGTATGGAGGGTGTAGCAAAAGACTCAGGAACATATATATTAGAACTATATTATATATAAGGAATTTAATAAATAATTATAAAATATATAGCATGTATATACATGTGTTTGTATGTAACACACGCAACTGGATCAGTCAGAATTCATTTGGAAAAGCAGGGTCACTCTGTGTACTGTGACATAAAGAATGAATTATAGGAATAAGTCCTCATGCAACTGTGAGAAGAGCTTGGGAGGTGAAGGTCCGGAAATGGGAGTCAGATCAGGGAAGAGTCCTAGGTCTGCCCGGAGCCCTGCATGGGTGGCCAAGCCAGAGCTTCCACATCAGGCTCTTGCATTGGAGGAGCTCGTGGCGGGGCCTTTGGGAAATTGTTGCCCCTGGGGGCCCACAGCTCTGTGTCTGATTGTTGCCCTGAGGCCATTGTTGGGCATGGAGGCCAGCAGTCAGGAAGAACTAAATGCAGAGCAGAGGGGCCAGAGGGCAGACCTCGTCTCTGACCATGACCATATCTGACCGTGTTTACTCTTTTACTCCTGCATTCCAAATTTTTGTACAGGTTCCTTGATTTTGTCCACCTGTAACCTGGAATAATACAGAGAAGGCTATTTTGGGGAAGCATAGTTTGCATCTTTAATCAACTTGACACTGCACAACACAGCAAAACAATTCTATAAGTAAAGGGTTTGACACTGCACAATCCAGCAAAATAATTACACAAGTAAAGGGTACTAACATCTTTGGCGTAAGGATTATTTTAAGCTGAAGGCACTTGAAAAATAGCAGATGCAGGCAGAGGTTTCCTCTGCCTGAGGACAGATACTCCCAAAGGGACTAAGTTGTCATCATTCCCCTCCCCCGGAGTTTCATCAACTTGGGAAGATTGACTTTTATCACAGGAGAGACTAGAAGTCTCACCACTTTGACTTCTGTGCCACAAACTGACAAACTTTGTCACAAATTATCATACCTCCCATCTATACTTCTAAGGGCCCTTTCCTGTTTACCTAGAAATCATTTACTCTCCCTTAAGTGGTTTACACCTCCAGTCCCCTTCCCCTATTAAGTCAGAATATGAGCTCTCCAACCTCAGCACTTTTTTTCGGGTATTCACTTTTTTTCGAGTGATGCTCCCATGCACGTAATATTAAAAATGAATGAATTTGTATACCTTTTCTCCTGTTAATCTGACTATTGTCAGTGTATTTCATTGACCCAGTTATTAAATATTGGAGAGTAGAGGGATGTCTTTCCTTCCCTACGTGAGGACTCTCACACACACAACAGTGGCCTGTTGTGATCTATTACAAAACTTTTCTGAAACGGCCCCGTGAATACATTTACACGGACGCTATGATTTCTAAGAGGATGTGGTTACCGAGTCCAAGCTCGCTCTGCTCGCCCCACGACAGGCCAGTACATCGGGAGATGAGGTGATGAGGCAAGGAATACGACTTTATTCGGAAAGCCGGCAGACCGAGAAGGTGGCGGACTAGGGTCCCACCAAAAACCCATCTTATCTGGGTCTGGATGACAGTTTCTTTTATAGAATCGGAGAGGGAAGTAAAGTAAAAAGGGCACACATCTCCGGGAATGGCCAGCCTCGGGGAGGGGGTGTGTTAATTTCTCCTTCCTTGCAGCCATTCACAGGTGGGCAGGGTTCCCTGAGGCAGGCCATGATGTACGATTATAATAACAAAAGGAAGGAAAAACAAAGGCTAAAGTCAAAGAAGCAGGTCCGACATGGAGTCAAAGCTGTCTCTTCCCTGTTACAGTGTTACTCTTTTCAGTAATAACTTATCGTGCAGTGATGCTAAGTAGGAATTTTTAAAGCAACCGCAGAGTCTAACAGATTTTTGTCTCTCTTGCGTGCAGATCGTATTCGGCAGAAAATCGTCCTCATCGCGAGCGCTTAAAATAGCGTGTGTAACCCCGTGACAGATACTGTACAATTTCTTCCATTTCAGAGCCTGGGTGGATGTCAGCCGACTTCCCATCAGTTAGAAAGGCTCGTAAATCACACGTTCTTGTTGTCTTGTTAGGTGTTCAGCTCTTGTTGGGCGAAATCCATGTAGAGCGCATGCACACCTTTGTTTAACTCTGACGCCCGCCAGAGAACAGGAAACAAATATCCCTGTTCTCAAATGACAATAGGTTTTTACTTGGCAAGTGCTACAGAATCTGAGGCAAAAGCAGTCATCAGGAATTTTCCTTAACGACTGCTGTCAATTCATGACTACAGAATCCTCGAGGTTCTTGGGTAAATACTGCTACAGCAAACACATAATTACAACAAAAGGAATTTCAGACTTTCTTTCAGTCACAATTTATTTCTTGAATCGAAAAGGGAAGGTCATCTCTTATATTCTGAAAAGCTTGCTCCAAGGCTCCTTTCACTTTATTTGATGAGAAAAATCTCCAGGTGATACAGGGGCAGAAACCCGAGGGAAAGGAAAGAACTGGGTTTCTATCCACAGCTTTTACTGTCTGCGGCTTTGGGCTATTAACCATTATGGGCTTGTTCCCTCTTTTTTTTTTGCCAGATGGGGACCTTAAAGGATTTTTGTGAGGACTAAATGAGATAAGTAATTCAAGTACTTAGCTAATTGTAAGTACTCCACAAATGTTAATTTATTTACTAGCTACTCAATACAAAGTTGTTTTATCATGGCAATAATGCATCTTTCTCTCCTAAAGCTCTCTATCACAAAGAGGCTTTTGAGGGCGTTGATTATCCTCATAAATGAAGACTGATGCTTCCTGTATGGGTAATAATAGATTTGCCTAAGTTTCCTCACTGCTTTTTGCGTTGAAGAGGGACCATGGCTACTACAGGTTGTCAGAATAACAGGGGTTAAAGGAAATTTTTAGGCCCAAGATGGAGCCGCTCCTGCCTGGAATGCCATGTCAGCAAACAGAACTTTCACGTTTCTGTCAATGCTCTGTTTGACCAGAAATCCAGTATTTCCAGTCAGCCAATCTCTAAATGCCAAGCCCACTCCGGACTTTATGCATATTTCCTTGATCTTTCTAAATAAGGTCAGATATGCAACCCTAGCCAATCATGCCCCATTTCTACCCTGCTGTTTCTAACACTCTGTAAAACTCACTCTTGTCCAAAATCCCTCTGGAGGAGGGCGCCACTGCCTGGGAGACAACATACCGCCTAATCCGTGGCTTGTTTTTTAACTTGAATAAAGGACATCAGCCTCATTACTAAATTTTAGTTTTGCCATTTGACAGAGGCTACTGGAAAGATGGAAAAAAAAATCTCACTAGGCATGTTCTGGAAGATGATCGATATTTTTTATAGAATGATAGGAATATTGTATTGCTTAACAGCAGGAAGGTCTAAAGTTAAATCTATTCAAACCTCAGACAGTCAGCCATTGGATTGATTCCGTCATGTATAAGTGGAGACAGTTGTTTACTGCTATGGAACACAACCAACCACTGATTGACTAGACTTCTAAACGGGCATGCTTTTGCTTTCTCCACTCCAGATCCAGGTCAAAAACATCTTCATGTTTACCTCTTATTCTCGACACACATAGAAATATTTCTTTTCTTTTTTTTTTAAGATACATGCACCCCAATGTTCATTGCAGCACTATTTACAATAGCCAGGTCATGGAAGCAACCTAAATGCCCATCAACAGATGAATGGATAAAGAAGAAGTGGTACATATATACAATGGAATAGTACTCAGCCATAAAAAGGAATGAAATTGGGTCATTTGTAGAGACGTGGATGGATCTAGAGACTGTCATACAGAGTGAAGTAAGTCAGAAAGAGAAAAAACAAATATCAAATATTAACGCATATATGGGGAACCTAGAAAAATGGTACAGATGAACCGGTTTGCAGGGCAGAATTAGAGACACACAGATGTAGAGAACAAACGTATGGACGGACACCAAGGGGAAAAAGTGGCGGGGAGGTGGTGGTGGTGGGATGAACCGGGAGATTGGGTTTGACATGTATACACTAACATGTATAAAATGGATAACTAATAAGGACCTTCTGTATAAAAAAATAAATACAATAAAATTCAAAAATAAAATAACATTGCCAATTCGAATAAAAAGAAATATTTCTTTAAAAGTTTTTTTTTAAGTTTAAAAATTTTTTGTATTTTTTGAATTTTGTTGCATTTATTTTTTATATAGCAGGTTCTTATCAGTTATCTATTTTATACATATTAGTGTATACATGTCGATCCCAATCTCCCAGTTCATCCCACCACCACCACCCACCCTGCCACTAGAAAAATTTCTTGACTGAAAAAACTCATATTCCTGTTAAAAACAAAGGAGCCTAGGGAAAAAAACCCCAAACAAACCCACATGAGTCCTGTAGTACCCCCAATAAAATATTTTCCTTATGTTTATGCAGATGAATATAAGTTTCTAGCTAGGGTATTTCATTGCCAGATTATTCTTCATAATCCCGGGGGAACTCAGATGTGAGCCAAACTCCAGATTTACCTTAGGTCTCCTTGGAAATTATTTAAATAAGACATAACATAATGTACCACTGAGACTATAATTTACTCTCGTGTTATGTTCTTATTGTAAAACAGTTAAATAGCTTCTTTTTTTTTAATTCTTGAATTGTATTTGATTTATTTTTTTCTACTGCAGGTGCTCATTAGTCATCAATTTTATACACATCAGTGTCTACATGTCAATCCCAATCACCCAATTCAGCACACCACCATCCCCATTAAATAGCTTCTGAGTCTAGCTTATGAGTTAGGAGAACTTGTCTCTATAGATCTAATCACTAAATTTTATATAAATTTATATATAAAATTATATTGTAATCCCAAATCATGCACATTAACATATCAGATATTTTAACTTTTACCGGGACCGGAATGAGACAGAAGTTCCTTAATCGAGATGGAAGACCGTATTAAAATGATTTGAACTGTGGTTTGGCTAAAGACCTTTGGACAAGGAGTCAGAAGACCTGGACATGCCATGTCCCCTCTCTGGGTCACGGTAGCCTTGTCTATAAAATGAGCAGGCTCTTCTGATGCCCTCGGCTGTTATGATGATAGGAAATCACCTTCATCACAAGCACTGGAAGATATCCTTGCTGATGAGGTTTTCTCAAATAAGAAATGCAATCCCCCTATGCCCACTTCATATTATTTTAATTGATTTTATGATATAAAATCCATTCCAAGTCTTTTGTCTAGCCTCTTAATAATGGTTCACATCTTAGCTCCTTGTGATAGGTACTAGGGCAAAAATTAAAAAAAATCACAAAATAAATGGAGTTGGAAGGGATCGTGACAGATCATCTGGCCTGGCCATCTGCAACTGCAGCATGCTTTAGTGTTCACTCGCTCTATAAATAACCAAAGGATCCAGCCAACTCTGCATCACTTTAACATGGCCCAGAGTGCCGTTCAAATTTAGGAAATTTCCTTTATTTACTCTTGGAACTCTTTTGCTTGACTAGGCTGCAGTTTCTGGAAAACCATCAGATTCCATTCTGGAATCTGAAACAAGTAAGTGTAGAAAATTGGGTTCTGTAGGCAAGGAGGAAATCAGGTAATTTGGCATAAACCGTCTCCATTTCTACCTCTATCTTTATCTTGAGGGCAGTCCCATCTCTGCCTCCAAACTCATGTTTCAGCCCCATTTCTTTGGGGCTTAAAGAGAGAATGCACAGAGCTTAGCACAGTGCTAAGCATGGAGTAAGAGCTCCAGAATGTCTTTGCACAACTTCTGCGATGTCAGTCCCTTGTGTCTTGTTTCCTGCTATTTTCTGCACACCTAGAATAGTGCCTGGTGCATAGGGGGTGCTTGGTAAATACTTAGTGAACTTACTAACTTGCTTATGTGTTCTCTCCTCCCTCTATTTTTCTCTGTCCCTCCACTCTCTTTTTGAGTATCCGTTTCTCTCTTTTTCTCACTTGAAGAAACTAAAGTCATTAAAGGAAAAAGGAGATTCGGTCACCGGTCATTGTCTAGAAGAGTGGAAAATTTTGGTGAGTGTGTGCACTGGACAGGACGAAGGAGCTTCTGGGAGAGTTATTTCTCCAGCTTATTTGCGAGCCAGGATTCCCAGAGGAAAAGGCTCATGTAAGCTCGTTTATCCCAACCACAAATTCCACCGGAGACGAGTGGCTGAGGGGCTTGGATAAGAAGCAGCTGGAGGTTAGCAGTTTACTTGTGTTTTCAAGTTCCCCTCCCAAAGGACTCAGTTACCTGGTGGGCACATGCTTCCCTGCAGAAGAGCCTTGTCTGGCTATTTGGTGCACGGCAACTCTAGGCCGTGCAGTGGTTCCCTTTCTCCTTCAAGTTCCTTAAGGTCTAGCTTTTCCTGTCTTTCCTTCCCCAGAGCAGTTTCTAATGCTTGGGGGATGCACAGGGGTCTTCTCAGGGGTGTTTAGGTGCTCTTATGAAGAGCTCCTTTAAATTGCAGGAGAACAAGCCATAAAGCCCTTATACGGCAGACATTTCTTAGTCCCTCCAGCTTGCTTCTTCCCTTCCACCTTGCAAACAACACCTGAGCCATATTAAACTCCTTGCCTCCCAACAGCCCTTCGTGCTCTCTCACAATTTCTGAGCCTTTGCAAGTGTCTCGTATTCAGCCTGGAATGCCCTTCCCTGAGCCCTTATGTGGCAGGTTGAAAGTGGACCCTCCAAAGATACCCATTCCTGATCCCAGAACCTGTGAATGTTACCTTCTATGGACCAAAAAAATATAAAGGATCTTTGGGCATGTGATGAAGTTAAGGATCTTAACATGGGAAGACTCTCTCAGAGTACCTGGGTGGGCCCTAAATGCAGTCAGCTGTATCGTTGTTCGAGGGAGGTGGAGGGAGATTTGACCCTCACAGGGGAGAAGGCGTGGCAAAGACAGAGGTGGAGATTACACTGAGGTGGAAAGAAGCCCAGGAATTCCGGCAGCCCTCGGCAGCTAAAAGAGGCAAGGAATAGCCCTCCTGAGAGCCTCCTGGGGAAGCGTGGCTCTGCCAACGTCCGCCCAGGGATACTGATTTCAGACTTCTAGCCTTCAGAACCGTGAGTGAATACATTTCGTTTCTAACCGCCACCAACCTTGTGGTAATTTGTTGCAGCAAACGTAAGAAACGAATACACCTTCTTTCATCCTAGGCTAGCACCTACTCAATCTCAATAGCTTAGGTGTTACCACCTCCAGAAAGTTCCACCGTATCCCCTTGGGTCCAAGTTATGTGAACGCCTTGTATGTTTCCACAGCATCTTGTGCTCCCTTTTATTAGAGAATCCATCGCCTTTTCCTGTAAATGTCTCTTTAACTTGTTTATTTCACCCCTGAGTCTTGGCAACCTGAGGGCAAGGACTGTGGCTTTCAACTCTCCCTCTTCTGTGCAGGCTGAAGGGACCACACACAGTAGGTTTGTTGTAAATCTTGGTTGAATACACAGTTACATGTGGCTTCTATCCTTCTATTAGCCGTGTACTGTTCCAGTTGGAATGCAGTATTACCATATTATACTTTCTTTTCAACTTCTGATTGAGGAGATTAATCATACACCGTTGTCAGGATTCCCCGGCAAGTGTACCCTGCATCCCACCGAGGGGGTGTAGAGCGCTGCAGCCTGCAGTTTTCAGCCGAGGCAGCTGTGATGTCGTGGCTTGCCTGGCGGTCCCCACACAGCTCTCCTCTGTACCTCCACACTCCTCACTGAGGAGGGCTCTTGTCCAGCTTCCCTTCGCGCTGGTGTCACTGGGTCAAGATGTGTTCAATCTAGTCCTAGTCTCTCCTCTCGTGTGAGGGACTCAGCCCGGGTTTTTGCTTAATTCCTTCCTGTCTTTAAAGTCTATGTTTTTCTCCTTGTGGTCCCTGGTGTCGTTATTGCTGATCCAGGATGTGACATTTTGCACCGTTATAGATGGTTTGTATGGGTGCAACAGCCCTATGATGAAGTCATTGTTTTGTGAAGCTGAGCCTCATCGTGTTGTTCAGGTCATGTGATGGAGAGAGTGACTGAGTTTCTGAATTCTAGCCAGAAGGTTGTTGCAGGAATCTGGATATCGAGCTGTGAGGACCTGGACTAGGGTGATGGTGGTGCTAAGAATTAAGTGGGAAGGGATTAAATCAAAACACATGCTATTGTTACTTGCGTTTCCAGCCCATGCTCAAAGCACATGACCCAGAATGGGACTTGAACCCACTGTCTTTTAAATGAAATCACACACCTGGTCTCAGGACTTAATGAAGCTCAGGTTCTTGATGTCTTGTTGCAGAAAGAATTCAATGAGAGACAAAGTGACCGGTAAGACGTGGATTTATTTAGAGAGATACACATTCCATAGACAGAATGCAGTCCATCTCAAAAGGAGAGAGCAGCCTTGGGGGAAACACACTCCACAGACAAGAGTGTGGGCCATCTCAGAAGGCAAGAGGCCCCCAAATATAGCGTGGTTAGTTTTTATGAGCTGCGTAATTTCATAGGCTAATGAGTGGGAGGTTTATTCCAACTATTTCAGAGGAGCGGGAGGGGATTTCCAGGACTTGGGCCACCGCCCACTTTTTGGCCTTTTATGGTTAGCCTCAGAACTGTCATGATGCCTGTAGGTGTGTCCTTTGGTATATGCTAGTGTATTACAATGAGCATCTAATGAGGCTCAAGGTCCACTAGAAGTCAAATCTTCCACCATCTTGGACCTAGTTGGTTCTAACCAGTTTTTGTCATGTCCTATGACTATGTCATTCTTTTAAAGGCTGTGTCCTGCCCCCTTCGCTCCTGTTTCAATGCCAGTCTGAATTTTCTACTTAAGAATAAATAGTCATTGATAGTGAGTCTGCAACTGCTGTGATTTTTAGGGTATCAGGCCCTCTCATAGTCTTCCTTATTTTTTCTGCTGGGAGTTGTGTCTTACATCTGCTTGGTGGAACATCTCCTCTGCTCCAGGTTCCTGTCAAACAGCCCCACCAGGGCCTCTATCAGCTCCTGAAGTTCCAATCCTCTCGTACAGCCTGGAGCAAAGGCTTCACTCTTCTGGCCCTGCTTTTTCTTTCATTTCATGGTTCCTAATTAGGTTAGGACCTTTACTTAATTCCCTACACAGAGTTGACATCAAATTCTGCATTTAGTAAGATTTTACTGACATTTCAGGGGTAATAGTGGAAAACACCATGGGAATAAATTTACAAACAGCTGTGAGACTTGTATACTCTTCCACATCTCACAGTCCTAATTTGGCCTCTGGCTGGATCTCCCTCCCCCCCATACCTGCCTTTCCCCCTTTCAGGGCTCTGAGCAGCCTCTCTGGAGCCTAAACCCAATTACCATGCAGCTCAGAGAGGGAGAGGAGCACCTCAAACCATTTTCTGGTTCTAGATGATTGGCTATGGGAATGTCCTTTCACTTCAGGGGAAACCACACAAGGTCTTGTAGGACAGTGCCCAACAGGCCAATAGCTGTGCATTCTGACTTTGCTGCCTTTTGAAAACCCGCAGCGTGAGAGCTAACCACTGCCCAGCACAGCTCCTTTTCACAACCTCTCCTCCCATGTGAATTGAAGACAAAGTCTGTAAGTTTTTCTGGCCATCTTTTCTGTTTTCTGTTTTTTGGTTTCTTGGCCGCAAGGCATGTGGGATCTTAGCTCCCCAACCAGGGATCGAACTCGCACCCCCTGCATTGGAAGGCGAAGTCTTAACCGCTGGACCGCCAGCGAAGTCCCTAGACCATCTTTTCCTTGTCAGATCTCTATTTACTATAAAAGGCAGTGAAACATCAACAGTAACAACGACAACACAGTACAAACAAAAAATCCTCCACAGTGACGAGGAATGATTTGACATACAGCGCACTGCATCAGTGATACAGAACCTGAACTAATATCCTCTCTGGCTCCACACCTGGCTCTCCTCTCTTCGACCCAAACAAAGGCAGCTCCTAAGCAGAGTCCTATTTGCACCTCAAAACAGCACACTCAACTTGTCTAAAACAACTTTTCTGAAACCTGAAACAGGTTGATGGTGACTTCAAGGTTTCCTTCAGGATCAATGGATCGATTCTTTACAATGTGTAATTAAAGGACCACTTCTGATGACTTTCCCCAGTGAAAGTATGTTCCACAGGTGGGTGCATTTCTGCTTCCACCACTCACGAGGCTTAAGAAGACCTTGAGGCTTCTGCTCATTAAAGCTTCAAAAACCCTGGTATCCAGGCCTCGGTAATAAAACTAATCCTTTCCCAGATGTAAGTTCTGGCAGAACAGGTGGTTTCCTGATACAACAGTTACAGTGGAGAAAGATTAATGTTTTCAAACTGGGTAAGTGTGCTATTGATACACTTGGGGTGCTAAGAACGGAGAGTAGTTTTGGATGATAAGATAAAACTCGGGGTTCAGGTAAAATAACTTTTTTGGGGTCAACTCCAATTCCCAGGTGGGGGATTTGGGTGAACTTCTAGCTTTGTTTCCAAACGTAGCTGCAGCCATGAAGAGTCATGCCGTCTTTTCCTGTCATTAGAATGTAACAGAAGAGCCTTTTCATTTTAGGCTATGGAGTTAAGAAATTAGTTGTTTTTGCAGTTCATGGCTCCCCTAAACATAGGAGTTATTCTGTAAGACTGTTTTTTAGGGTAGAATTCTCACCTGAATTGGGGTTTTTCAGAATTTACAGTTTTCAGAGTAGTCGAGTTTAGATAAGTTAGCAGATGGTTTTAGTGCAATCTTAAAAACTATACTTATCTTCTCCTTAATACAAGTTGAAGACACCTGTTAAAAATCATTATCTTTATTGCCCAGTGTTTCTCTAGAATTTGAGAATATGAAGCAAGGTCTCAACAGTAACACTCAATTCCATTTTCATCATTATGTGTAATTATATTACTACTTTATCTGCGTACATACAGAATCTAATGCATTAATTATAATTATAATTACAAAGTGTTTTATTTTTGAAACTACCCTAGAGGGTCATTTCATGTTCTCAGGTAGTAAACAAACAGCCATTTCTTACCCTTATTAAAATGACTTACTTTTTCTTATCAGTCAAAAAAAATTAGTAATAGTGATAATTGTTCTTGATATTTAGTTAATATATTGCATGTTTGGTTTTCTGTTTGTTAATAAAACATTTTTCTTTTTCCTGTTTTTTTTTTTCTTCTAGACCTTTCTCTTATTTAGACGCAAACACATACTTAGCTCATTAACAGTACCCTTTAATCTTTCTTCAATGTATTCCTTGATATCTGTCTCAATCTTTAAATAAGCTTCTCTTTCAATTTCAATACAGTGGAAATAAGTCTCTTCAGCTTACTAATGATACCTATTTTCTTGTTGGATTAAAAAATAATTATATTGGCATATGCTTGACAAACTTCTTAGTAAATCACTTGTGTTCTTACCCTTCTGTCTTCAATTGAAGGTAATGAAAATTAATCAATCTGCTGTAGGTACACTAAAACATAACTTTTCCCTACTGGGTCTCAATAACCTTCATGCATCTGCTACCTAGAATGCAATCATAATTTCTTCTTGTTTCAGAAAAAGTTGAGAAATGACTATATTGATTGTCTTCTAAAGTATCCCCAATTTTTCCAACGTCTTTATTCAATCTCATTTGAATTTGTGAGACCTTTAGCTTTTCTTTGAAATACTTTTTTAGAAATTAATAAGAGTACTGGGAGAAAATATCTGCAAACCATATATCTGGTAAAGAACTTGTATCTGGAATATATAAAGAACATGCAAAACTCAACGTAAAGAAACAAACAATCCAGTTGGAAAATGGGCAAAAGACATGGACTGACATTTCACCAAAGAGAAGATACAGAAAGAAAATAAGCGTGCATGAAAAGTCGTTCAGCATCGTCAGCCATTAGGGAAATGCAAATTAAAACCACAGTGAGATCTCACCACACATATTTTTTTTTAAAAAAATAATTATTCAGTTACTTGGCTGCACCAGGTCTTAGTTGTGGCACGCGAGATCTTTAGTTGCGGCACATGGGATCTAGTTCCCTGACCAGGGCTCGAACCCGGGCTCCCTGCATTGGGAGAGCAGAGTCTTCACCACTGGACCACCAGGGAAGTCCTCACCACACACATATTAGAACAGCTCAAATTCAAAATAGTGACACCAAATACTGGCAAGGATGTGGAGAAACTGGATCAGTCATACATTACCGGTGAGAATATTAATTGATACAGGCACTCTGGAAAATAGTCTGACTTCTTATAAAACTAAATATGCACTTAGCAGAAGCCCCAGGAATTACACTCTTGGCATTTATTCCAGAGAAATAAAAACCTATGTTCACACAAAACCTGTACATGTACAGCAGCATTATTTGAAACAGCCCCAAACTGGAAACAACCCAGAAGTCCCTCAGTGGGTGAATGGTTAAACATCCATTCGTACAGCCATACAGTGGAATACTACTCAGCAACGAAAAGAAACAAACTATTGATACAACAACTTGGATGGATCTGAAGGGACTCATGCTCAGTGGGGAAAAACCAATCTCAAAAGGTTACAGACTGTACGATTGCATTTATGTAACATTCTTTTTTTTTTTTTTTTTTTTTTTTTTTTGCGGTACGCGGGCCTCTCACTGCTGTGGCCTCTCCCGTTGCGGAGCACAGGCTCCGGACGCGCAGGCTCAGCGGCCGTGGCTCACGGGCCCAGCCGCTCCGCGGCGGGGCACGAACCCGCGTCCCCTGCATCGGCAGGCGGACTCTCACCCACTGCTCCACCAGGGAAGCCCTGTATGACATTCTTCAAATGATAAAACTATAGAGATAGAGAACAGGGGTGGCTGGAGGACAAAAACAGCATTGAGAGGGAGTGGGTACAAATACAAAGGAGCCAGTATGAGGGTGTCCTGTGGTGATGGAACAGGTCTGTATCCTCATGGCGGTGTGGGTACACAAATTTTACATGAGATCAAATTGTATAGAAACACATACACACACGCACACACACATACAGAGGAAAGCATGTAAACACTAATGAAAGCTCACTAAGTTCTATTGTCTGGTTAATAGTATTGTCCCAATGTAAATTTCCCGGTTTGATAATGTCAAAGAGTTACACAATATGTCAGCCTTAGAGAAGCTGGGGAAGGGTTTCCAGGAAGTCTATGTCCTATTTCTATATACTATTTTTGTGACTTCTCATGAATCTGCAATCATTTTAAGGTAAGAAGTTGAAAAAATGAGTACTGGAGAACTTGAAATACTAGCTAGCCATTTCAGTAGTATGCTGCATACAAAATTCTTTAGAATAGCAGTTGCTAAAGGAAATACATGAAATAGAATTATTTTTGTTATGCCTGCAAAGCACAACACAGGATTACTTATAAATGTATTATGGCTTAATATGATGAAATAAAGCTGACAATCAAAATATACCAGACTCACATTATATTTGCTTTGTCACATGGGTCAGAACCATATTTTCAGTGTCTGCCCTCTTGGGAGGAAGGGGAAAGGAGTACGAGCAGGGTTTAATGTGGAGGGAAGTTGTTGCTTGATAGATCTGTGAATTAGTAGGTTTATCTAATTTTCTGGAAAATGGAGAGTCCACTAGTCAGGGTAATTAGTGCTGTCTGCTGCAACAAGCAAACTCATGAAATCTCAGTGGCTTACCACAATGAAGGTGGCATCCTGCAGGATGTTTATAAAGGCAGGCCTAGAGTAGCTTTCCTCACTTTTACCAACATGCCCTGGGCCAGAACCTTGTCACCTGGCAACCTAACTTCAAGGGAGCCTGCAAAACGTAAAGGAACACATGAATATTTTGTGAGCACTAATGGTCTCTGCCATAAGGAGGATGTTCTTTGATTTGTGATAGGAATAGTGAGTTAATCACTGAAATTGTCTTGATTATACTTGAACTAAAGTATGTTACTCTAAAAAAGACTTAAAATGTAATGCCATGAATTAAGTATATGGTCTATATTATTGTCTCAAATTTTCTTTCTGCTGTTAATGAAGTGCTTTTTCCCTTATAAATTGAGAGTCTCCTTGAGGGAATAATTTGTGCCAGAGGTTCTTTAAAAATATATATAGTAATCTGAAAGTATAATCCATAGCCTGTTGTAGTCAGTAGTCACCTGGCTACTGATCTGAGTAAATTAGAATGACAGTTTAGTTATAAAGGACTTCAAAGTCACCTAGACCAAACTCCCCAGTTAATATTTAGCAGTTTGCCTAATATTAGGCACCAGGACCTAGTTTTGTTGCTTCTAAATCTAGCACCCTTTCCCTTTCCCACATAGTTTTGCAGACAACGTAATGGCAGGTGGATGACTGCATGAAGTTAAGTCTGCATGCTCCTCTGAAAGTCAGGGGACATAAACAGCTAAACTTGGGGAGTTCAGGAGGCTCAAAGGTTTTCCTCCAAGCCACCATCACGCTTGGAGTCTTCTTTGTGTCTCCACTGGTGCTGGAAATTCAGGGGAACTTCTGGGGGACTAGGAATTGTGGGGCATTGTGTGGGAATCAAGGGAACTAAAAGCCTGCTTGGTGTCCCTGTTTTCTTTCTGTTGTCATTCTTTGGATTGCTGCTATCCCAAAAGTGAGTGCTGAGTAGACAAAGGAAATTAGCAATGCACCTAAGGATGCACAGGTAGTGAGAGGACATGCAGTGCTGGTGATAATGCTCCACAAACTGGTCCCTCCCTCTCTTTTCCATTGTAGTAAAAGCAGTGGTGAGCTGGTAAATGTTTAGCAATTGCCTTCCTGAAAAAAAAAAAAAAAATATATATATATATATATATGTATATATACACACATTTATTATGTATTTTACTGATACCCAATTGATTCTGACAGAATGTTTATTGACATTTAACAAACTCTGTATCCATGGTTGCAAATGATGAACAATCATAGTCCCAACATGGTTATTATTTTTATTTAATGACGGAGATGAACCTGAAACAACAAAGGTGTGTTCTGGAACTTCACTCATTTATCAGTGACACAGTGTCTTCTTTGCTGAATCACGTAAAGGATTTTGAATACTGGAAGAATACTTCCCCAACTTTTTGTGCTTTTACAATGTAGCAGACACAACCAACCACATACTTGTAAGTTTAAACTACAATATTAACATATTCTCTAGCACTTTAAGTCTAGGGGTGGCTGTGGGAATTTCTTAAAAATAAGGCAACATGAAGTTTACCATAGGAATTGACTCTTCCTTTCATGAACAATTTCTCTGTAGCACGTGGTGCTGTTTGATAGCATTTTACCCAGAGTAGAACGTCTTTCAAAATTGAAGTCAGTCCTGTCAAACCCTGCTACTGCTTTATCAACTGAGTTTGTAATATTCTAAATCCTTTGTTGTCATCTCAACAATCTTCACAGCATCTTTAACCAAGAGTAGATTCCATCTCAGGAAACCTCTTTCTTTGCTCTTCCATAAGAAGTGCCTCCTCATATATTCACATTTGATCGTGAGATTACAGTGATTCAGTCACATCTTCAGGCTCCACAGAATTCTGGTTCTCATGCTACTTCCTCCACTGAACCTTGAACCCTTCAAAGTCATCCATGAGGGTTGGAATCAACTTCTCCCAAACGCCTATGTATGTTTGATATTTTGACCTCTTCCCATGAATCACAGATATTCCTAATGGCATCTAGATTGTTGAATCCTTTCCAGAAAGTTTTCAATTTGCTCAGATCCACCAGAGGAAACACTATGGAAGCTATGGCCTTACAAAATGTGTTTCTTCAATAATAAGACTTGAAAGTTGAAATTACTCCTGGACCTGTGGGCTGCAGAATGGATGTTATGTTAGCAGGCATGAAAATAACATTAATCTACTGTACATCTACATCAGAGCTCTCGGGTGACCAGGTGCATTGCTAATTGAAAGGAATGGTAATTGTCATTGTCATTAAAAAGAGGGTTTTTTTTTTTTTTTAATGAGCAGTAGGTTTCAACAGTGTGCTTAAAATATTCAGTATACCATTTTGTAAACAGATGTGCTGTCATCCAGACTCTGTTGTTCCATTTATACAAGGCAGGCAGAGTAGATTCAGCATAATTCTTAGGGGCCCTAGGATTTTCAGAATGGCAAAGGAGCACTGGCTTCAACTAGTCACCAGCTGCATTATCCCATAACAATAGAGTCAGCCTGTCCTTTGAAGCTAGGCATTGACTTCTCCTCTCAAGCTATGAAAGTCCTAGATGCCATCTTTTCCCAATAGAAGGCTGTTTTGTCTACACTGAAAATCTGTTGTGTGTAGCCACTTTCCTTAATTATCGTAGCTTGATCTTGTGGACAACTTGCTGCAGCTTCTATATCAGTACTTGCTGCTTCACCTTGCACTTTTATGTTATGAAGATAGTTTCTTTCCTTAAACTTCATAAACCAACCTCTGCTATCTTCAAACTTTTCTTCTTCAGTTTCCCCACCTTCTTAGTCTTTATAGAATTGACGAGAGTTAGAGCCTTGCTCTGGATTAGACTTTGGCTTAAGGGAATGCTGTAGCTGGTTTGATAATCTACCCAGGACACCATATAAAACTTGCTTTATATCAGCGGTGGGGCTGTTTTGCTTTCTTATCATTTTCATGTTCACTGGAACAGCTCTTGAAATTTCTTTCAAGAACTTTTCCTTTGTATTCACAACTTGGCTAACTGGCCCAAGAGGCCTAACTTTTGGTCTAAGCTGGCTTTTAACACACCTTCCTCACTAAACTTAACCATTTGTAGCTTTTGATTTAAAGCGAGAGATATTCACTTAATCACTTAGAGGCCATTATAGAGTTATTACTTGGCCTAGTTTCAGTATTGTTGTGTCTCAGGGAATAGGGAGGCCTGAGGAGAGAGGGAGAGAAATGGGGGAGCAGCCACTTGGTGGAGCAGTTAGAACACACACAACATTAGAACCAATTAAGTTCTCTGTCTTATATGATTATAAGCATAGCATCAAAGATCACTGATCACAGGTCATTATAAGAAATATAGTAATAATGAAAAAGTTTGAAATATTGTGAGAATCACCAAAATGTGACAGAGGGACACCAAGTGAGCAAATGCTGTTGGAATGGCACCGATAGACGTGTTCAGTGTAGTGTTGCTGCAAACCTTCAATGTGTAAAAAGCACCGTATCTGTGAAGCACAGTAAAGCAGAGCACAATAAAATGGGTTATGCCTGTTATATGACAGAATACCTGAAAGTAAATTACAAAACAAAAAGTATTGAAATGAAAGAGCCATGTTGCAGTGGAACCAATAGTAGTCTAAAATCACAATACTAAATTAAGCAAAGCTTGGGAATTTGTTAGGTATAGTGAGAGAGGTGAAGTAAAATCAATCTAAAGATTTCATTTGGCTTAGAGAGTAGGGAAGGCAAAGTATTCTAAAGGTCTAATCTAACTGGGTTAGGGTGGGAAGCAATTGGTACAAAAAAACCATCTCATTGGTGAAAATAATCAGCATATTTTGGGTTTCAGGAATGAAAGTTGCCACTAGTAGAAGTAAAGAGCACAGTAAAATGTCCAAAGAAAAAGAAAAAAAAATCAATGAGTACCAGCTTCGTGAAACGATCCCAAAGTCAGAGAAAGGAAAGAAAGGAAACAACAAAATTAGATGAATACTAAATGTTAGGGAAAAAATAAAACCTAGTAAATTCAATGTAAATTGGCTATCAAGGATAGCTGTATCAGGTTAAAAAACAAAATCCCAAAATGTATGATTTACAAGAAACACTTAAAGCAGAATGATGGAAAAGATGTTTGAAATATAAGCTGGATTAAGGAAAAAGCAAACAGAAAACACTAGTGGCAATGTGAATATTAGTCCATAATTAATCAAACTAAAGTTAAAAACACTAAACAAGATAAAAAACATTAACAGTATAAATAGGGATGTTATGTAATTATGGAAGGCAAAATTTACAAGTAAATTATAAACCTGTATGAACATTAAAATAAATAAAGTAAAAACTGTTAGAAATACAAGGAAAACCTGATAAATATACAAGTATAATGGGAGATTTCCATATACATTATCCACATGGGCTGAATCTGGCTACCCCAAAGTAAGCAAGAAAATATAAAATAGAAATAATATAACCCCAAATTTTGACTTTACCTTTTCCCCTATCTCTCTGTATTAGACAGCTAGGGCTGCCATAACAAAACACCACTGGTTGGCTAAAACAACAGAATTTAATTTTATCACAGTTCTGGAGTCTGGGAGTCCAAGATTAAGATGTCAGTAAGTTTGTTTTTTCTAAAGGTCTGTCTCCTTGTTGCAGACAACTGCCTTCTTGCTATATCCTCTCATGGCCTTTTCTCTGTTCGAGTGTGCTCCTGGTATCTCATCCTATTCTTATATGGATATATTGGCACTAGTTCTGTTGGATTAGGGTCCCACATTTATGACCTCATTTTTCACTCCTGTATCTTCAGTACCTAGAACAACACCTGTCATATAGTGTCTGCTCAATGAGTGTCAATTGAAAGGATTATGTAAATTAAATCAAAGGAGAAAGACTATATAATTACATCCAGTGGAATCTAGTAAATGTTTAAAAACTAACTACTCCCCCCCACCACCAAAAAAAAGGCCTGATTTGTTGCATTTGCTGATTTCCATGGTGCAAATACTTCCATTATGGCCCTTCAACCACAGTTCAACCATTAGCCAACACGATAGCACTGAATGGAGTTGAGAAGGGATTTACACAGTTGGGTCTCCCCAGCCAATGGCTGCGTTGGCTCAGGCACTCCACTGATTATATGGATCGATGCTGAGAAGGAATTTGGAAAGTCAACAGCCACTCCTAAGCAAGCAATGGAGGGCTATTACTTAAATGTGGTAGATTATATTTGCTGAAACCTCCAAATAGATGCAATTTAAAATATGGAAGCACTAAAACCATTTCAACTAAAATCAAAAGCTAACAGAAATTGCTATCATCATATTGTTCAACAGTGTTTTGGAGAGGTTTGCTAATGTAGAAAAATAACAATGTTAAGGGAATGAGTATATGTTGGAAAAGAAAAGACATGGCTTTGGGCAAACGATATATCTAGAGAAATCAAGGTACTCTTGATTAAAGCAAATAAACCGAAACCAGAACAAAGTATAACAGTACAACAATAACAAAATGAAATAAAGGCAAAACCAAACCCCAAACTACTAGAATTAGTAAGAAAATTTGGTGAAGTGATTGGGTACAAAATGAAAAATCAATACATTTTCTATATTAGCACTGCATAACTAGAAATGGCAAAAGTAGCCCATCAACAAAGACCTTATTTTCCATTATTGAGCATATCCACGCTCAGGTGTTGCTGCCCTTAAAAGGTGGCATTGTGATTTGAACTCGTCAAAAGGAAGGAAACATTTGAAGGATCACGTGGAGGTCAAGGATATGTGACTAAGGTGAGGGGGACAAGCATGGAGTAAGGGTGTTTGTGGCATTCGTTACTTGGCAATACAAAAAAATCAAATTTTACTTTTTTTATAGGTCAAAGCAGGAGCAGTTTTTTGTCTTTGCTGCTATTGCCAAATACTATGATTATACCTATTTTTTTCCTATGTGAACTCTCTTATAATAGTTGTTTGCTGCCCTGGTGCACCAAGCGAACATAATAAATCATGTTCCAGGCTTGGCTCAAAGAAGGAAACATTCACCAAGATGCCATGCATGCTAATCTTTTAATATCTTCTCGAACTTTCTCCTATTTACTAGCTCTTATTATTATAACCTGCCATATGTCAAAATATTCGGGAGGTGGGGAAACACTTTAATGTTTATATTGCTGGACCTTCACATTTTTTCTGGTGATCTTTGTCTATATGACCTTCCATGAATAAATTTCCAGTGATTCCAGACTTCCTGGTAACCCCATGGTATGTTGTCTTTGATTTGTATATGAAAAGTCCTACATTTCATAGATTTCCTGCAACAAACAGTGAAAATCTTTATCTCAGGAGCAATAAAAATTGTTGGGGTGGGTGGGTGGTATAGGGAAAGTATTCTGAAGCACTTGTTTCTGCACTTCGCTGTGTTTTTGAATCACTTGTGGAAGTATGTTTGGAATTAAAATGAAGTTTGGGCACTTAAAGGATTAAGCTTTTGCAATTTGGAAGATTTCCTTATACAGGATGGTCGATGCAAAGTGCATTTATATACTCAAGTAACAATGGTTCTCAAGGCTGGTGTTTTAACAGTGTTGGGTAATGTTCAGTGTGAAATACAGAGGTGATTTTACAGTTTGTGAGCACACATCATGAACCCTAGAAAAAGCTGAGTAGTTCCAAATGCGAGTGTCATCAAGTGTATCTTCATGGAAGAAAAGATTCAGAAATGTTGCTACGTATGACTTTACCAATACGCCTTTGTGCAGAGAATATCAGTTGTGCAGAGAAATGAATATATGGCTCTGAGAAAGCATTTGGCTACTGGCTGTATCCTAGGCTGCTCGACTTTTTAGGACTTTCAAATTGTTTAGAAAAAATTTAGGTTTTGGCTTAGTTTTACTTGACATAGCTTTAAAAGAACATATACATTTAAAAACATCTTAACACACGTGCAGGCAATATTACAATGAAAATATAGAAAATGGAAACTGTGTCTGGGCTGATGGGTATGTAGCCTAATACTGTATTCTGGTGAGCAATCTGGTAGTAGTTAGATAGGAACATTTGCACGCTGCTCGTTGGTACAGATCCTAGAGTGTCCCACGTAGTTCCGTAGGTAGGGTGACCACACAACCCGGTTTTCCTGAGCATGTCTGGTAATCATAACCCCCATTCACTCTCAGAAGGGACCTGGCTTGGACAATATGGTCATCTAACCCGTAAGTGTACACGTATGAGAGTGCTCGTTGCAGTGGTAGGGAGGCTTCTTCACAGAGAGAGGAAGTAGGGAAACATGATGGAAATACGCACAGATTCTAAGTAGCAGTCAGAATCAAAAAATTAGATGTTCTTAACATAGGTTAATCTGAAAAACATGTTGCTTTGTCAAAAAGCAAATAGCCGACTGAAATGTATACTACTTTATAAAATAAATGCAAAAAAAAAGAGAACAATATGCATGTTGCAAGAGCATGGGTAAACAGAAAGATGCACGCCAAACACATTACAACTGTTGCCTTATGGGAGAGAGTGGAATGTGACTGGGCTATAGAATTAAAAGGGAGTGAAATAAAATAAGGCAGTGCCTTGTACAGATCGGTGCTAATAATGTGCTGTGAACTAAACTGGATGATTAAGACAACACTCTGTAGCTGATGTCTAAAAAAAGTACCCTGTAGTCTATAATTATACTATACATGATACAAATATAAAAAAAGTATCTTTAAAAATATTTTTTACAAGCCAGAATGAAAACATTATGTGTAAGCAACCCTGGTATGAGAAATTGGATGTAACATGAATATTAATGAAGCTTTGCCAAAATAGAGGCTTCTGTTTTAAGACTCTCTAATTTGCGAATTTATAAAGCTATGGGTGGGGGCTTGGGTGGGGTGGCTGAAGGAATTAGACAGCCTCTGGATAGAAAAACTCATCTTAGTTTTTCATCCACCCTCACAGCCAGCCTCTGAACAGCAGTAATTTTCCACAACCTGTGTAATTATAAAGTAGCCTTTCATTTTCAGTACTCAGTCATCTCACACCTCAACTCTTTTAAGAATATAAATACCTTAAGTTTGAATGTCTCCCCTGGAGCCTTAATGATACAGTTGGAGGATTTCACAAAGAAAGGGAAACTGTACTGATCTTCCCTATGGGCTTTCCGGGATTTCCCAGCAGGAGGCCTTGGCTGACAATTCCATCTAGATCTGGGGATGACCAAGGCTTGACAATTTTCACTCACAATGGTAATGGTGGTTGAAGCTCCATAGGCGGGCATGCCCTCACCGCTTTTCCTGTGTGTCCATCTAGTTCTGAATGCTTGGCAGGAGAATGTGGCTTTTCTGACAAAGAACAACCAGTCTTCACTACAAAGAATATATGTGGCTGAATCTCCAACTAAACTGGAACAAATTCTCAATTCCAGTTGACTCAAGCATGCATGCTACCAGAAAAGTGGTCCCTTTTATGCAATTGCTCTTCAGGAGGAATTTTGAGGTCATCATGGGGATGCTGCAGGAGACTTTTCAGAAAGGCAGTTCTCTCTGAAACTAGTTTTTGTTTGTTTGTTTTTAACATAAGGAAATAACCTAATTATTTAGTGACCATTTTAATTAAAAATTAAAAAAAATTTTTTTTGGCTTCATCGGGTCTTCGTTGCTGCATGCGGGCTTTCTCTAGTTGCGGTGAGCGGGGGCTACTCTTCGCTGCGGCGTGCAGCTTTCTCATTGTGGTGTCTTCTCTTGTTGTGGAGCATGGGCCCTAGGCTCACGGGCTTCAGTAGTTGTGGCACGCGGGCTCAGTAGTGGTGGCTCACTGGCTTAGTTGCTCCGCGACATGTGGGATCTTCCCAGACCAGGGGTCGAACCCGTGTCCCCTGCCTGGGCAGGTGAATTCTTAACCACTGCGCCACCAAGGAAGCCCTAGTAACCATTTTAGAATACTACAGTTCCATTATCCTACTGGCTCTTCAGAACAGTCAGAATAGTAATAATGATAATAACAACACAGTAATATATAGTTCCTGAGTCCTCCTTATAGTAATAGGCACTGTTTTAAGATTTTTATATGCCTACTTCATTTAGTCTTCTCAACAGTTCTGTGAGATAGATAGCGTATGATCTCTAATAAATGGAGAAGCATAGGCATAGTGACATACAGCAACTCTCCTGTGGTCACACAGCTACCATGGCAGATGGAGGATGGGAAATTGGGTAGTCTGGTGTCAGGGACCACTCTCTGGGCTAAAGCAACCTAGGGTTCATCCTAGGGTGTGCTGTTCCTCTAATGTCTGGAAGCTTCAAGGTAGGATGGAAAGAGCATGTACTTTGGAATCAAACTGCCTTGCAATTTTATTAAGATTTTGCTACTTTCCGTTTACGTAATTCTGGGACAAGTGATTGGACCTCTAAACTTCAACGCTCTCACTAATAAAATGTGAGTAATTGTACTGCAAAGGAGAGTTTTGGTTTTTAAACTAATATTAAATCTTATGTTCTAATAATTACTGAAATTAAGAAGAAATTCAGACTAAGTAATACATACGCATACAGGAGACATGATTATATTACTGCCATTTTGGGGTGAGGTAAACCATCTGGTTTTAGACTTTACATCAGATAGTGAGATAGACGCTGGTACATTGGAGCTTTGATTTAAGGAAGTTTGACAAATTATGCAGTGGATGGCAACATTTACTGAGCACGAACGATGTTCCAGGCAGTGTATGAAGTGATTTATATACTGTGTCATCTCGTGCGGTTCTCGTAAGAATCCTCACATTGTGTAATTAAGCATCACAATGTTCATTTTACAAAGGAGGAAACTGAGGCGTAGAGAAGTCAGTAATTAGTCTAAGATAATGCAGCTAGTAAGCCACTGAGTCAGGATTTGAACTGATGTGTCTGTCTCCAACTCCTGTGTTCTTAATGCTTATGACTGCCTCTAAACTGAATCCAATAATAAAATGGTTCTTAAAGGTGTAAACTGGCCAGAAGAAAAAACAAAAAAGTTTCTTTAAATTAAAAAAAGGAAGCATTTTTGTAAATTAAATAATTTATTAGGTAGTTATCACGACATCTAACTTGTAAGTGTAACATTAGTCAACCCATTCAGAGCTGAGTTATACGTTTACATGTAGACTGTTTTTGGAAAAAGATGCCTACGGTCAGAAAGATATTAGAAACTCGTACTACAGAGATCAAATGAACTGTAAGTTAAACCAAATAGCTTATATCTATCAGTGACAGGAACAATTTGAAATAATGCAATGAATATTTTATTTTCCATTTAAATTTATCTCTGATATCTAAATGAGTGATTCTGAAATAAATTTGTGTCCAAATTAATGGTGAATCACCTCCTTTCCTCCAGGGCTCCCCTAAATTTTGCTTGATTTGTGATCATGACTGTAGTGAAGTCAGTGACATTCCTAGTATTCTAAAATGTACTACAGGGCTTCCCTGGTGACGCAGTGGTTAAGAATCCACCTGCCAATGCACGGGACACGGGTTCGAGCTATGGTCCGGGAAGACCCCACATGCTGCGAAGCAACTGGGCTCATGCACCACAACTACTGAGCCTGCACTCTAGAGCCCGCAAGCCACAACTCCTGAGCCCATGTGCCACAACTACTGAAGCCCGCGTGCCTAGAGCCCATGCTCCACAACAAGAGAGCCCACCGCAATGAGAAGCCCGTGCACTGCAATGAAGAGTAGCCCACGCTTGCCGCCACTAGAGAAAGCCCGCGCGCAGCTACGAAGACACAGTGCAGCCAAAAATAAATAAATAAAGTAAATAAACAACAAAAAAAGCCACAGGTCTAATCTTATATTCAGGAAAACAAGATCGCTTTATAGAAGTAACAGGAGAAACTTCTTATTTGCTGATTTGTAGAAATGTGCAATCTAATTATCCTGAAATAGGACACAAGATTTGAGGTTGATAACCTTTTTGGAAAAATACCTACGTAAAATTCATTTTCCATGTTATTGTCATTGAGTTTAAATTGTAGATACAATAAATGGGAACTAGACCTAAAATATATTTCTCTTAAATCCACTATTTAGTTTCAACAAAATAACAATTTGTTGTTTCAATTTGTCATTTGGAATTAATGTAATTTTTATATTCTATAAGAACAGTAAGTATATGTTTGTACACCTTATTCACAATTAATTTTTAGTGGTGTCCATATTACATTGACCCTGGAATAAAATAAATTTAAGTCCATATTGTGAGTCTGTGAGAACCTTTTCCTTTGAAAGAAGCATCTACTAACCAAAAGAATATGCCCATTCAAATATTTTATTATTATTATTATTATTTATTTTATTATTATTTTTTGCAGTACGCGGGCCTCTCACTGCTGTGGCCTCTCCCGCTGCAGAGCACAGGCTCCGAACCCGCAGGCTCAGCGGCCATGGCTCACGGGCCCAGCCGCTCCGCGGCATGTGGGATCTTCCCGGACCGGGGCACGAACCCGCGTCCCCTGCATCGGCAGGCGGACTCTCAACCACTGCGACACCAGGGAAGCCCTCAAATATTTTATTATTATTCAGATGATAAATATGTAAGCATTTTTAGCTGAAGAATTTAGCTAAAAATAATTATATGTCATTCAAACTCAGTTGTATCAAATATCCTGAGGGACAATATTTACAGAAGTATATTTCTAGCCTTTCATGAAACACCTGCATCCTAGATTCAAGCGTGTATTAGTGCTCATTTGCATATGGAGAGATAAGAAATTTGCACATTTTTGAAATTTTTGTCTAGCAAAAATCTGAAAGCAAGCGTAGTGTAAAAATCAGTAGTGCCTTTGAGGCTCCATAGCATTTTAGTTGGATTTTTACCGCAGTTTTATTTTCTCCAGTGAGGGCTGCTTCATCATCTGCTGTTTCCTAAAAGGAGCCCCTGGAACCCATCTCCAGTCACGCTGTGATTTTTTTTTTTTTTTTTCCCATTTTAAATCTAGGCTACCTTTTGACTTTCTTCTATAAAGGCAGGAGAGGAGAGTGATGGACATAGGGATTCAGTGGTGGTGATACATAATTCTTCGCTTAATCTGCTTTGCAACTTTACTCTGCAGCTCGAGGTATTGTCTAGTCTTCTATAGGTATATATCTAATCTGGGGATAAAAGTTGAGAAATAAATGAGGTAAAAATACAGCATTGTTCAAAGTAGCTTTTCTTTTTTTGCTGCCTTAGAGTTTGGGAATGATTGCTCTCTACACTGGCATTTGAGAGAGAAATTTGGCTATTATGGTTTTTCTTGTTATTTTTATTAAGTGAACAAAAAAGGATGGTAGCAGTTCACCCACTGGGGTGTTGAAACAGCACATTGAGGGGCCCCCAAGGACCTTGATACCCATTTTTGAAGTTCACTTCCAGTCACTAAGATTAGAGCAGCCCTTCCAAAATGAGGGTCACGAATGCATTTGTGATTTAGACTATTTGTGTGCGTGCTGTCAGGGAAACAATTGGCTATTATTGAACAGAACTGCTGATTTTCTCTTTGTTCCGTTTTTTTCCTTTTGTTTTGGCCGTTTCTGAATGGTAAAGTCTGACAGCAAGTAAAAAAAAAATTACTAGTTATGTGGAAGAGCAAGGAACATGGAGACGGAAGCGGAGCAAATGAAGAGAGACGAGGGAGAAAAAAGAAGCAGCTTTTCAGTTTCATATGGCATTGATTTTAGTCTTGAGCAACGTAGTTTAATTGAAAACATTTTTATTGAGCATGTACTATGTAATAGGCTTTGTTAATTGACGTGGGGTGCAAGTTAGGCAAGAAGAAAATCTGTGTCATCAAGGAGCTCGTTCTCCAGTGTGGGAGGCTGGATAGAAGAATGTAATCACCATTTTTCCTAAAGTTGGCCACATCCACAGCTTCTCCAAGGGTTAGCCCTCACCATGCCATTGGTACCCTTCCCTGGTCATAGCTGGTTGAAGGGAATAGCCACAGAGCCCAGAGGAAGCCAGCCCATTGACTAAGCAGCAACTCAAGATTCATCAGGCCAGATCTTGAATGAGTGAGCCTATTATCAGAATCTTTCTAATCTATCAGCAGTGCTCTCCAGTTTCTCTCAAAAATATATATGTCACATCTGCTTCCTTCCCTCTGCTACCATCTTACCTAGTGGTAGGTGTTGCCGTGGCCTCCCACTTGGTTTCTCCATTTGCAGCATCTTACCTGTAAAGTCCATTCTCCAGTTAGACTTAGAGTGATGCTTTAAAAACATTATCAGATCATGTCATTCTTCTACTTAAAGGATCTCAGTGGTTTCCCTTTGTATTGGCTTGGCCAAAAAGTTCGTTCAGGTTTTCCATAAGATGTTATGGAGGGCTTCCCTGGTGGCGCAGTGGTTGAGAGTCCGCCCGCCGATACAGGGGACACAGGTTCGTGCCCCGGTCCGGGAAGATCCCACATGCCGCGGAGCGGCTGGGCCCGTGAGCCATGGCCGCTGAGCCTGAGCGTCCAGAGCCTGTGCTCTGCAACTGGAGAGGCCACGACCGTGAGAGGCCCGAGTACCGCAAAAAAAAAAAAAAAAAAAAAAAAAAGATGTTATGGAAAAACATAAATGAACTTTTTGGCCAACCCGGTACTTGGGAACAACTCCATAACACAATCGCTCCCATTTTCAGCCCCCGGGGTTCCTTCTGCCTCATCACTCCTCTCACGGGCTCTCTATCCTCCAGCCACTCTGGCCTTGTTTCAGTTCCTCCAATATGTTAAGGTGATTTCTACATCACAGCCTCTGCACATGATACCCTTACTTGTGCGTTACTCTTCTGTTCACCCTTCATATGCTGGCGCCTCTGAATATTTTCAAGCTCAGCTTAATTTTTTTTTTAATGTTTATTTTATTTTATCTATTTATTTTTGGCTGCGTTGGGTCTTTGTTGCTGCATGCAGGTTTTCTCTTGTTGTGGCGAGCGGGGGCCACTCTTCATTGCGGTGTGCGGGCCTCTCATTGCGGTGGCTTCTCTTGTTGCAGAGCATGGGCTCTAGGCACGTGGGCTCAGTAGTTGTGGCACACGAGCTTAGTTGCTTCTCGGATCAGGGATCGAACCTGTGTCCCCTGCATTGGCAGGTGGATTCTTAACCACTGCACCACCAGGGAAGCCCCTAACTTTTATCTTTAGCAGATGCCTTTGCACAACACCCCAGCTAAGGTAAGTTCCACTTCTAACTCTCACTGCACCCTGGGATTTCCTTCTCCACACTTTTTTTTGGTACAATTTCAACTACACACAAACACATACATGCACACACACCCACACACATTCTTAGGTACTTTCTGATGGTCTCACTAGATTGCAAGTAGCATAATTGTCAACTGTAGATCCTGCACCTTACCCAGTGCTTATACACAGTGCTTATATCTGTATGAGAAGGACAATAAATATGCTCAGTAAGTAAGGAAATTTATATTAAGACACACAGAAATTGTCTCTCAGTGGGGAATCTGGGAGTTAGCAGATAATAATGCCCTCAGTTGAGGTGGCCTTTTTCAGTCCTGAGTAAGCTTAGCAGTGTCACGTAGAGGCTGACCATGAAAGTTTGTTTTGGAGTCAAAGACATCCGGGTTCATAATCTAGCTCTACCACTTACTAGCAGTGTTACCCTAGGCAAATCAATCTCTATGAATTCCCTTTCCTAATATCTAAACGGAGGTAATAATATCTTTTCTATGAGATTGTTGTAAGGGTACATAATCATGTGGTGTGCAAGGTAATTGTCATGAATAATAATGAATACCATTTATTTAATACTTCTTCCTGCCAGGCCCTGGGCTGCGAACTTTACAGAGCTGTCTCACTGGCTCTCTATCAATCCTGAGAGATACAAACCATCACCCTCATTTTACACATGAGGAGCTTGAAAAACAGGATACATTTTTCTTTTTTTTTTGCTGTACACGGGCCTCTCACTGCTGTGGCCTCTCCTGTTGTGGAGCACAGGCTCTGGACGCACAGGCTCAGCAGCTATGGCTCACGGGCCCAGCCGCTCCGCGGCATGTGGGATCCTCCCGGACCAGGGCACAAACCCGCCTCCCCTGTATCGGCAGGCGGAGCCACCAGGGAAGCCCAAAAGAGGATACATTTAAGGGCATATAGCCAGTAAGTTGCAGAATCAGGATGAACTCAGGACTTTTAATTAGAAAATCTAATCTTGCAAGCTCTAAACTTATACTGGCTTCCATATGGTACATGGAGGAATACTTCCAATTGGAAGTAAGGAGTCATTATTTATGATGTAAGTGTAGTACTTAGTATGAGGTAACATGTGACTCCTAAAAGAGAGACCGTTGCCTTTGTTTTGGTTTCTACATCTAGTCCCATGAGGCCCAGTTGAACTTGTATCAATCAATATTGGTACATTATTATTATCTAGTCCTCCGATTTGCCAGTTATCTCAATATTATCTTTGAAAAATGTCCAGTTCAGAATCATGTGTTACATTTAGTTGATATACCTCTTTAGTCTTTCCCCCTCTGAAATAGTGTCTCAGATTTCCTTGATAGTTTTGAAGATTGCAGGCCATTTATTTTGTAGAATGCCATTCAGTATGGGTTTGTTTGATGTTATTTCGTGATTCAGATTATGCATGTTTGTCGGGGATATTGCAGATGTGATCCTGTGTTCTTTCCATTGCCTCTTAGGTGGCACACAGTTTTGACGTATTACTGAAAATCTTCACTTGGATCACTTGATGAAGGTGGCACCTTCCAGGCTTCTCCACTGAAGAATTACTGATTCTCCCTTTGTAATTAATGAGTATTTTGAGGGGAGCTCCTTTGAAACTGTGTAAAGGTCTCATTTATCATCAGACATTTAATTTATTCGTTCATGGATTTATGGTTTCCTATTATATTCAATGGGTGATAATCCATCACCATCATTATTCTGATACTTAAATTTTCCTGATTTGGCAGTAGAAGCTGCTTCAGGCTTTGACATATGTCCCTATCATTCTTGGAGTATTTCCTTGCTCTCTGCTATAAAAAGATGTTCCAGAATCATCTTACACTTTCTCTCCCCAGACCTGGATTCAGGTTGCTCTTCTAGCAGCCCTGGTTCTTTTTACTGGAGAATGGAATTCAGGAGCCCAGATATGGGCACTAAGTATGCTTATTGCTATTGGCATGTTGCTGCTACTAGTCCTAGGGAAAATGTGTATCTCTGTGTGTGTATAGATACTCACATGTGTATATGTACATATATGTAACCACATATATACATATCTCTACACATATATGTTTGTACTTGATATCTATACAAAATACTAGTTCAACATGCCACACACATATTCAAATACCTATTTACATCTCTGTCTGTCTGTCTACCTACCTATCTACATCTATTGAAAAACACACATTCTTTTTCTTTTTCTTACTTGCTGTATTTGTAACCCACATTTCCAATAGTGATGAACCTATACCCACTCTCCTCATCTGTTTATTCTTTGATCTGTATTAGTCAATTTCCTATCTCTGCTGCCATTTCCTCACCCACATTGAGGCCCTCCTCCACTGCTTGGGCTCAAACACCTCCACCATACCTCTCCCTCCCTCCTCCCCACTGCCCCCCCACCCCAGGGAAGCCCTTGTTACTCTCCTCATGGTCTGATACCCGCCCCAGTCTGTCCCCCGCTTGTGGATCCCTCCTCTCCTTGCTGGGGCTCAGTTTCTCCGCGTGGGTGTGGACACTGTCTACCCTTCTCAGGCTCTCCCTCACCAACCAGCTGATCCTCAAGTGAGGCTCACCTCCCACTGCTTGAGCTCTGCCACTCCATACAGGCTGCCCCGTCTTGGGGTTACCTTCCTGGCTCTGGTCTGGTTCTGACACCCGTCCCTCGGCCCTGGGGGCTGCTCCTACCCTGATACAGGTGCCTACTTGTTCTGCCCAAAAGGAAAAAATGCCCCCTTTCTGCTCCTTGCAGTTTAACAATGGAGAAGGTTGACTAGGTGGTACAGACTTTATTCTCCCAGAATCCAGGACTGCGGAGCAGGGGAGAACATTAAGTAAAGGCTGTTTTAAAAAATGAATCATAGAATATCAAATGACCTGGAGAAATAATAATACTTACTTAAAATTCTGTATAAGTTGAATTGCCAGTGCTTGATGGACAAAATTTCATTATATTTGAGCAGTATTTCTAACTTTATTGTAACTCTGAAAGGCTGAATCTGATTTAGGATTATAGAGAAAACATCACCATACAGAGGTCTTACAAACTTATTTGAAGCAGGAGGTATTTCATAATACCAGATTTCTTTAAACTCATGCTAACAAGAAGAACTCTCCTTGGGCTTCCCTGGTGGCGCAGTGGTTGAGAGTCCGCCTGCCGATGCAGGGGACGCGGGTTCGTGCCCCGGTCCGGGAAGATCCCACATGCCGCGGAGCGGCTGGGCCCGTGAGCCATGGCTGCTGAGCCTGCGCGTCCGGAGCCTGTGCTCCGCAACGGGAGGGCCCACAACAGTGAGAGGCCCGCGTACCGCAAAAAAAAAAAAAAAAAAAAAAAAAAGAACTCTCCTTATCTCCCTTAGGGATTCACCATCCGAAAATGCCTTTCGTGGTAAAAGGATGGATTTTGTTAAGGACAGGAAGAAATCGCGACCTTAAGAAATGTGACTTATTGGAATGGGTAACCACAGAATGTGAAGATCTTGTATGGAGATTTCTGAAGAGATAGGACTCGGGGGATCAAGCTGGAGGCTTAAGGCACCCTTTGGTATTTTGTACCACTTAAGCCAACACCAGTTTGGTGCTTGTAAACAAAAAAGATTAAAAAAAAAATTTAAATTGAAGTATAGTTAATTTACAATGTTGTATTAGTTTCTGGTATGCAGCAAAGTGATTCAGTTATACATGTATATATTCTTTTTCATATTTTTTCTACTATAGTTTATTATAAGGTATTGAATGTAGTTTTCTGTGCTATACAGTAGGACCTTGTTATTTATCCATTTTTTAGATAGTAATAGTTTGTATCTGCTAATCCCAAACTCCTAATTCATCCCTCCCCACCCCACCCCATTCCCCTTTAGTAAACATAAATTTGTTTTCTGTGTTTGTTAGCCTGTTTCTCTTTTGTAAATAAGTTCATTTGTATCATATTTTAGATTGCACATATACCTGATAATCATGATATTTGTCTTTCTCTGACTTACTTCACTTAGTATGATAATCTCTAGGTTCATCCATGTTGCTGCAAAGGGCATTATTTTATTCTTTTTTATGGCTGAGTAGTATTCCATATCTATCTATCTATCTATCTATCTGTCTATCTATCTATATCTATCTCACATCTTCTTTATCCATTCATATGTCGATGGACATTTAGGTTGCTTCCATGTCTTGGCTATTGTAAACAGTGCTGCTGTGAACATTGGGGTGCATGTATCTTTTCAAATTAGAGTTTTCTCCAGATATATGCCCAGAAGTGGGATTGCTGGATCAAGGTTTGTTTTAAACACCGGAAGCCTCATATATGTTATCCATTAGATTATTTTCTGTATAAATAAGTGATAGATTTTGATAAGGTCAATAATTATAAAACCATAGTTACAGTAGTTGTAAGTTATCTGTTCTTTAAGGCGTGCTTTTTTGTTAGTTGTGGCATTATCAAATGAATAAAAATGAATGTTTTGATTATAAAGAATTCATGAGATCTTTGCCTTGATTCCAATTACTGGGACCGGAGCTGCCATTTGTGGCCTCATGGATTGTGCTCTGGAATTTCCAGGGGGTATTGTTCACACAGACTGTGATGTGAAAAGCGCCCCTGGAGGTGTGCAATGAAGCATCTCTGAAAGGGCTACGTAATGTGCTATCACTTGTCTGCTTCCCTCATACTTAAACTGCAGAGAAAAAGGGCTTGGACCCAGGGAAGGCAGAGAGATTATTGACACTGACTATAGACTGAGCCTATCAACAGGCTCCTTCTCTGGTCTAAAGCCCAGGTCCAGAGCCCTTGGAGTAGATGTCAACACTGCCACTTGAATGTGTGTGTGTGTGTGGATACCCTGGCATTTAAACAGTTTAAATTGCAAGAACTTGGCATGTCAGTGACAGAAATTAGAAAGGAAACAGCTCTTTGCAGTGTTTTATTGAATTAGCAAAGTTGCATGACCTTTGAGCTAGTCTTTGGGACGCCAGGAGAATTGCGTCTTTGCCAGCCAGCCTGCCAGCCCTGCTGATGCAACATCTGTAGAGTTCCAGGGAGTCCATTTTGAGCTTGTTAAGGAGGAACTCTGCGAGATTAAATCCCTTTTTCCATGAACAGAAAAGGGAACACTTGCTGTAAAGCTAGTCTTAACCAGCAGAGGGGTTTGAAACACTCGGCAAGATCCTTTCTGAAATATAGGCTGAGTTCTTGAGTCTTGCGCCATTGAGGCCATAGTCAGACATAGGCCATGGACCCCGAGCCGTGCAAGAGGGCAAGGCTTGAGTTGGGCTATTTCAAATGGCTTGCTTTCTTCACTGTGATGCATTTTTTACATCGATTAAGAGAATTAAGTAATTCACATGTTGATCTGTTAGTGACAATTGGTATTGATAGTATGACTGAAATAATAGCCGTTGTTGAATGCTGATGATCATGGACCATGCGCTGCTTTGGGCTCATTCCGTGCATTATCTCATGTATTCCTCACATCTGCTCTCTGAGATAGTTCGTCACATCTAAGGTGTCTTCAATTGTGAAATCACAAGGTAGGAGACCTTCATGTAAATCTGGGACCTCCACCTTCTGGATAAGGGTAAATGAAAGAAATTCCTCACCCAGAAGAGTAAAGAAGGAAGACTTGCATGGTTCAATCCTGGCAGTGGGTAGAAAATTCTCCCGTCAGGAGCACGTGAAAATCCTCTCTGGTAGGAGTTGACTTCCGTTCAGTCGAACAGCTTTTCTAAGATACCTCCTGATTTCAGAGATGTTAAAACGTTAAAAGTTTTTGTTCTCCAGTGAGTGAAATAGGGTATTTTTATCAGCTCCACTTTTAAAAAAAATTTATTAATTTATTACTTTTGGCTGTGTTGGGTCTTCGTTGCTGCGCGCGGCCAGCAGGGACTACTCTTCGTTGCGGTGCATGGACTTCTCATTGCAGTGGCTTCTCTTGTTGTGGAGCACGGGCTCTAGGCACAGGGGCTTCCATAGTTGTGGCACGCAGGCTTCAGTAGTTGTGGCACACAGGCTTCAGTAGTTGTGGCACACAGGCTTAGCGGCCCTGCGGCATGTGGGATCTTCCTGGACCAGGGCTCGAACCCGTGACCCCTGCATTGGCACGCAGATTCTTAACCACTGTGCCACCAGGAAGTCCCTATCAGCTCCACTTTATAGATTAGGAAAATGAGGCAGAGAGGTGAAACTACTTGTCCAAATGTATTAAATGGGACAGCTGGGATACAGAGCCTGTACTCTTAACCTCTGAACTTGACCCCTTCCAGAGGATTATATCAGCCTGGTATCTAAACAATGTGTCTGAGGAAAATGGTTATGCACGTTAGTTATGTCAGGGAGGAAAGTTTTTATATAAGGATAGAAAATCAGAGTGGATTTTTTTAGGTATGAAAAAAAAAATTAAAGAAACAAGAGTGCCTGAAACTTGGCATCCTATGTTTGACCCCCCTCACCATGCTTTTGCCAGAAATATTTTCAAATATTCTAGAATAATCTTTTTCCTGAAAAGGCGGGCTTTTTCTCTGATTCTCTCGTGGCGGTTTAATTAGAAGTTAAAACGTGTAAGGGAGGAACATTTTCCTTCACCTTTTGTATCCCTGTTTAGCAAAGGACATGCCACATATTTCTCTGACTGAAAATATTTCCTCTGATGTGCACCAGGACCGTGTAAAGAAAATGCTTAATTCGCAGCACTCATGGCTAGATAACATGGCACAGGTTTTTCTCATAAAAATATTTGAAATTAATATAACTAACAATGGTAGTTTTTTTTAATTAAAAAAAATTAGTTAATTAATTAATTAATTAATGGCTGCATCGGGTCTTCCTTGCTGTGCGCAGGCTTTCTCTAGTTGTGGCGAGTGGGGGCTACTCTTCGTTGTGGTGTGCGGGCTTTTCATTGCGGTGGCTTCTCTTGTTGTGGAGCACGGGCTGTAGGCGTGCAGGCTTCAGTAGTTGTGACACGCGGGCTCAGTAGTTGTGGCTCACAGGCTGTAGAGCGCAGGCCCAGTAGTTGTGGTGCATGGGCTTCGTTGCTCCGTGGCACGTGGGATCTTCCCGGACCAGGGCTCGAACCAGTGTCCCCTGCATTGGCAGGCAGATTCTTAACCACTGCGCCAACAGGGAAGTCCCCAGGCTGGTAGTTTTTGAAGATAAACTTTTATCTCCTCAAGGTGTTTTTCTAGACCCTAATTTTATTTCTTTCCTTATTGATTTATTTTTACTGCAAAGTTAAATTGAAAGATAATGAAAGTATATCATTTTTGGCTTACTTTGGGATGTTCTCATGTTAGTATTTAAATAGCATTTTCAAGAACATAATGTGGTTATGGCACCATGTGATGAAATTGGCCCTCGTAAAGACTGAGAGGCTTCTCGGTCATTCAAATTAATGAGATTATTGCTTCTAGTTTAGGTAAACAGAATTAATGAACTCCTGCTGAGTAGGAGCAATTTCTGTAGTTTTCTTCTTTTTAAAATCCGTAAAAGAGAGTGGGCCACTGGTTTCATACATTTGTGTTACTAAGCTTTTCATTACAGTGTATATTTTTACATTTACTTTATCAGTAAAGTTTTTTTGTTTTTTTTTTCTTTTTCCAAAATATAGAGGCATGTTAGTGGCTTTTACATGTTTACTAAACTTTCTCTAATTTGGGGCATAAAAACTATTGATTGCTCTTCGTTCTCTGATTTCCACAAAGTCAAGTACTTTCTTAGCTGGGCACAGGATATGTGAGGTGCCATCCCTGCTCCAAAATATCTTACATTCTGGGGTTGAGACATATGTACAAACTCACTGTAAATGTGATATGCTGTAAAATAGGGTTTGTATAAAGTTATCATTTGCAGGATGGAAAATAACCTATAGTTCAAGTAAGGTTGATGGAGAAGTTATTTAAACAAGGCCATCACAGATGAGTAGACATTTAGCTGGTAGAACGGAGGACCCAAATGTGCAAAACAACGGTGTGCCTTTGTGGTGACGCCAGTCCATGGACGATGCGGTACGTGGGCTGTGGTGGCGCTGCCCTGGATGATGAAGCGACCTGGAGGGTCTGCAAAGCAGCTGGGATCACGTTAGCAGGAGTTTCATATCTGATACCAAATATGCTAGTAATGGTCATTTCAGGAAACCTTTCCAGGCTTTTCGGAACCGTTTTCATTGTTACGTGCCTGTCTCAGTTTTGTGAGCTTTTACATTTTCACTGGTGCTCCCGCTTTGTGATAGGAAAATCACAGAGACAGGAATTTTCTAGTGAAGGGTTTGTGCTGGGACCAGCTGGGGTGGGCAAAGCTCATTAAGCTCACGGTTTTGAAAGCACACACATGATTTAATAGTTAGGAAATGTGCCCAGGGACTTGAAGGACTCAAACACTGAGGGATGGTTGTTAGTTTTCTCTCTGTTTTCCCGGGACGTTTGCTGTGCTGGGAAATGGTGAAAAAAGTGCTAATGAAGGATGCCAGGCGAATCCTCCAATTCGGGCTGTCATCCCGGGGAAGGTCTGGAGAGTGTAATGAGGAGAACAATCAAGTTGCTATAGTCTGAAAAGGTTAAAGAAGCTTCAGGGATCATCACTATTTGTGCTTTCTGAGTACGGGAATGCCGTGCCAATAATAAGCAATACGCAATCCACAGACAAAGAAGCAATTAGTCCTCTGCCCAGCTTCACGACGGAGGGCAGAGCCTGTGAACCTTTTCCTTTGAGGTTGAACTGAGTCACAAAGACTCAAGCCAGTGGTGAGTGAATCTTGTCAGTCTGTCAGCAACATTTACTGAGTTCTCACCATTCACATGCCACGTGATTAGGCTTAAACAAGCCCTCACAATTTTAGAACACATACCCTGTGATGTCCGTGAGCAGCTTTGAGTTACTAGCCTAACCAAACTCTACCCTGCTTTTGTTGAGGTTTAGATTTGGAATAGGTCATAAATTCCACAAAACAAAGGTTTTTGCCTTGGATAGAGCAAGGAAACCACGAGGGGAGGTAATCTCATGTCATCATACCAAGAAGTCTTATTCAAGTTGTTGAAATGGTTCCATATTTTATCCCTGACTTTGGTACTCTTCGGATTCCATTTGTAATGTATTGCATACCTTTGTAATGTAATGACATATAATAGGTGTCATTAATAATAATGTAATGAATGCCTATTATATGTCAGGCACTGCCTTCTGCACTGGAGCTATAAGTATGAGAATAGCTTGTCTGAGAATAGTTTGTTTCTCTAGAATTTTACCGTCTGTGTGGTCTGCCCTAGACAGAGTGCTAAATGACACCCTAGGACTCTTCCTACCAGGGAAAAACACAGAAGAAGTATCTCCAGCACGTTTTCCACCCAATCCATCCAGGGCAGTCTCGTAAGACGTGGTGGAATCCGAATCCTGGGAGCGCGAGAGCTGCTGGATGGGCATGGAAAACACCCTCCCTGGTGATTCTGATTCCCTCCCTGCCCAAACTCCTTGCCTGTGTAAGAACTTCTGCTTCTCAAACTTTGAAGTATAGACTATTAAAAAATAATTAAACAAGACAATTGAGGGGATACAAAGAACCTGTATTTAACACTTCGTGAAGTGGACAGTCTCCATCCAGAGTATAGCAAAATAGGGCAGAAGCAAGGAAGGTTTCTTAGGGAAAAGAGTGAAGAATTGGAAGAGAAAAATAGAGAAAATCTGATTGGCTGGGGCCGTATAGTCAACCTTGTTTGGGGTGAGAAGGGGCAAGCAAGTAAGCCCAGGGTAGGCTTGGCATTTGGGGGTTGGCTGACAGAATATCCTGCATTTCTGGTCAAGCAGAATATTTACAGGGACGTGAAAGTTATCTAGGTTTAAGTGCTGACAAAGTACCCCAGGCAGGAGCAGCTCCATCTTGGGCTTAGGAAGTTTTTCCAACGACATGAATCACCTTGGGATCTTGTTAAAATGGAGATTTAGATTCTGTAAGTCTGGATAGGTGTTGAGATTCTGCATTTCTTCTAGGTGATGCTGATGGTCCTGGACTGCAGAGCACACTCAAAGAGCTGTTGCACAAAAATGTCTTTAGACAAGCACTTGACTACTCTGTACACCACTTCAAGCCAGTTCTCTCCCAGGGGCTATTGGTTTTTATTGATAAGACATCATGAGGTAAAATAAACAAGGAAAAATATATCATGGCAGGTAGAAAGACACAGATTCAGAAATACTTAGATATGGTGCAAAACTGACATTTCTGAGGAGATAAAGCTTGGGGAGGAAACCACGTGCAAGAGGCAAGTGATATTTTGAATCAACACTGAAACATGAATGCAGATGTAGCATGTAGCCTGGAGATGAGAGTGGATAAGCAGGAATTTTCACTCTGGGGATGTGAATTATCTTCCAGGCCAGCCAACATCAGTGTTTTGCTGGGTTTCTGGTTAACATAGCTTACTGAAAGGGAAACGTAGCACTTGTAAGCTTTTAAAATATGACCCAGCAATCCCACTACTGGGCAACCATAAATCAAAAGGACACATGCTCCCCAATATTCACTGCAGCACTATTTACAATAGCCAGGACATGGAAGCAACCTAAATGTCCATCGACAAATGAATGGATAAAGAAGATGTGGTACACATACTCAATGGAATATTACTCAGCCATAGATAGGAACAAAATTGGGTCTTTTGTAGAGACGTGGATGGACCTAGAGTCTGTCGTTCAGATTAAAGTAAGTCAGAAAGAGAAAAGCAAATATCGTATATTAACGCCTATACATGGAATCTAGAAAAATGGTACAGATGAACTTACCTCCAGGGCAGGAATAGAGATGCAGACATAGAGAACAGACACGCGAACACAGTGTGGGAAGGTGGGACGAATTGGCAGATTAGGAATGACATATATACACGACCATGTGTAAAACAGATAGCTAGTGGGAACCTGCTATAAAGCACAGGAAGCTCAGCTCAGTGCTCTGTGATGACCTAGATGGGTGGGATTGGGGGTGGGGGAGGGAGGCCAGGAGGGAGGGGATATATGTATACATATAGCAGATTCACTTCATTGTACAGCAGAAACTAACACAACATTGTAAAGCAATTATACTCCAATTAAAAAAAAAAATTAAAGGGAGCAGAAATCATGAGAGTTGCAAAATATCTCCTAATATTTGCGCTACTCAGCAAGTTGATGATTTGATTCACCCATCCCAAGTTGACGCCCTTGGGGGGAGGGGAAAGTAAAGTTTTTGCAGAGGTAAGTTTCCTAAAGATTTTAAAAAATGGATTTACCTTTGGGAGTGTGAGGCCTAATTGTAAACAGACTCTTTTGCTACGTTCACATCAGCAGTCCTGTATTAGTGAAGAGCTTCACTTGTGAGTGCCCAAAACCGTTTTTCACAAACGGCTGAAACCATGTCATCAACAACTTGGAGTCTGACAGGAAGCTACACAGAAATCAGGACCCATTTCTCTTTGTCTTGAGCCCTGTGCTGAACTAAATGTTCCTGTCTCCTAAGGAAGTGTTTATCGGACCTCGTCGTGTTTACAGATTGTTACCATTGCTTGCACCTGACATTCTAAACCTATTTTTCTCCTTTTCTCTTAAATTCCTTTTTTTTTAAAAATTTTTCATTAGAGATCAATACTTCTAATGATTCTTTTTTTTCCTCTCTCAGGAGTTATAACAACTATTTCTCATGAAAATGAGGTACAGGAAACTTAATACTGTTTGAATGAAATCTGAAACTGGCTAAAAATATGTCCTTGTACAATGATTTCAACTCGGCTGACTGCAACACTAGCATCTGTTGAGGGTTGGTACTTTTAGAATGGAATATAAACTCAACTCCCCAAAGACATCTAAGAAATGTCTCAAACCAAGGGCTGCTTTAAAATATAGACCACATCTCTGTGTAGTTGTGTTCCTGTACCCTTTAAAAACATTTCTGTTAGGGGTAGACATTAGTGAACACCAGCAAGTGGAGTAACAAAGAAGCTAAAATATTCTTCAGACACCTAGGGCAGACACGTTTCAAAGAAAATAAAGAGAACACTTGTTCACAAGAAAGAGAACACTTGTTCACAAGAAAGAGAATACTTGTCTAAAAAATATGCTATTCTCCGATTCCTCCACGTTTCAGAAGGGTAAGAGCCTACTGGTGTAAATCAATGAAGTTTATGTCATTATTTCACTCAACAGTGGTCCACTAACGTCAGATATCTGTTAAAAAATGCAGATCCCTGGGCCTAGCCTCAGATCTTCTGAATGAGAATCATTGAATTTTACATTTTCCCTGGGTATCCCTAATTAAATATTATGCAATTGAAGTTTGAAAACTACTGGCAAATATTTTTAATGAATATTATTTTTGTGTGTGTGAGAATGGAAAGATTTTAAAATTTTTATAGTATATTGGAGTATAGTTGATTTACAGTGTCGTGTTAGTTTCAGGTGTGCAGCAAAGTGATTTAGTTATACGTGTACATACATCTGTTATTTTTCAGATTCTTTTCCCGTTTAGGTTATTACAGAGTATTGAGTAGACTTCCTTGTGCTATAAAGTAGGTCCTTGTTGATTATCTCTTTTATATAATAATGAAAACTACCAGCAAATTAGGTTGAAGGGAAAAGTCTGCTGGAAGCTTTCCCTGGGATAAGCAAAGAAGCTCTTTCAAGAATGGGAGGTGAAAATGAGTTGAAACTGTTATGTATCTATCCTTTCCACCCTTAATTCCCAGTAAACTTTTCCCCTTCAGGTAGCCCATGAAGTTTTGCTCCTAAATTTATTAATTAATTAAGAAAGTAAATGAAAGTCCTGAAATTTCTTTTCATGCTTTAGTTATAAGTGATGTAATCAGAGCTCGTAAACATCCCAAGGGTCTTACAGTTTTTCAGTATTTGTAAGTACGTAAACAGTGAACAAACGAGCAAACCTTTCTTTGAAACTATAAAGAAGGATCCAGATTTAGCAGAAGAATAGATGCCATTTTGAATTTAGTGAGTGAAATACCTTATTTGTGCCTAGGTGCTAGTATTTCTTCAAATACCGCTCTCCCTTGAATCTTATACTATGAAAAAAGTAGTAGAATTTAGTTAAATAATGCTATCCTTTTAATGAAGGTATATGTTTTTTATAATATATACCGAGATAGCTTTCAAAGTTTTATTTATCTCTTTTTCAGTTGTAAAGATATTTAAAAACAATGTTTCACGTGGAAACTCAGTAGGCAAAATCAATAAGAATAAAGCTTCCTCCGTTGAAGAGTGAGTGTGTGTGTGTGTGTGTGTGTGCGCGCGCGCGTGTGTGTGTGTTGGGGCGGAGCCTGCTCACTCAGTTCCCATTTCATTCTCCAAGAGTAAGTGTCAGCAACATGTGGTTGTTGGCCAAATCCTACCCTTTCCTGTCTCTGCAAATCAAGTTTTATTGAATGCAGCCATGGCCATTCATTTATGTATTGTCTATGACTGCTTTTGTGCTCCCACATCAGAGTTGAATAGTTGAGACAGAGACCTATTTAAGCAAAATGTAAATAAAATATCAGGTTTGCCAAAAAGTTTGTTCGGGTTTTTCCGTAATATCGCACAGAAAAACCCCGAACGAACTTTTTGGCCAGCCCAATATTTACTCTCCGGCCCTTTACAGAAAAAGTTTCCCAGTCATTCTTCTAGAAGGGACAGTACTTGAGATGCACATATCCTTGGCCTTGAGGTGTGCCTCTCAATCCCTGCAGGTCACCTCTGTCCACAATAGGTATTTACTGTAGTACATATACTTACTGGAGTAAGTATGCTTTGCAATGATGATAACAGTAAGAATAGCAACAATAATAATTTTCTGTGAGTTCCATGTCATGAAAAGGCATGGGAAAAAAGGCCTTCCTTTGGAGCCTGATTCAGCAGCCACTGTAGAGATGGCCTTGTGTTTCCTAATGAATTGACAGTGAACAACGCAATTCTTCAGGGAATATTTTGTAATTTTTGTTTAGTCCACATTGTTTGGGTTTATCTTTTCCTTCTTAAAGTTTATTTTGATGCTACTTTAAACGGTATTCTTTTTCTTTTTTTTAAAAAATATTTATTTGTTTATTTATTCTTGGCTGTGTTGGGTCTTCATTGCTGTGCACGGGCTTTCTCTAGTTGTGGCGAGCAGGGGCTACTCTTCGTTGCGGTGTGCAGGCTTCTCTTTGCCGTGGCTTCTGTTGTTGCAGAGCATGGGCTCTAGGCACGCAGGCTTCAGTAGTTGTGGCACGTGGGCTCAGTAGTTGTGGCTCACGGGCTCTAGAGCGCAGGCTCAGTAGTTGTGGCGCACGGGCTTAGTTGCTCTGCGGCATGTGGTATCTTCCCGGACGAGGGCTGGAACCCGTGTCCCCTGCATTGGCAGGTGGATCCTTAACCAATGCGCCACCAGGGAAGCCCAATTCTTTCCTTTTTCTCTGGCCTTTAGCTAGTTGGAGGTGGATCCCTGTAATCAATGACCAGAGCCATCTGAGATTTTGAGGGGAGGATGATAGAAGACTACTCTCTCTTTCACATCTGTTTTTATGTTAGAAGACTACTCTCTCTTTCACATCTGTTTTTATGTTAGGAACAAGAAGAAAAAATATGTAAGTTCTCATCAGTAAAGGGTCCCAGTGACAAGAAGTTAAAACCTAGTCAGCTCTATCTTAAAAGGTTGATTTAAACTGAACTGCCATCCAGCATACGTCTTTAGTACCCAAGAAACATATTTGTTTAATCAGTGGTGTTATACGCCTTAGCTGTGATTCTCTACTTGGTCTTACGTATAAGGGAGACAACCCACCTTTGAAAAGTTGCCCCCCAGACATGATCATTTTGATCACCCCTGTTGCAGGTGGAGGGCAAAACATTTTTTTTTTTTTTCTATAAGTGCATCATTCATTTGTAACAAGGTCACAGGGAGAAGGGTTATATAGGGGAAATACACTAACCTGTGAAAGTTCTAATCTCTGCAAGAAGTTAATTCCATTTCATTTAATTTTATTTAACAGGTACTTTTGACTTGCCAAGTAGAAGACACTAAGCTTCATGGTGTAGGGATAATAACGTCATATGTGGCTATTACCGATGGTCTGAAATTACATCGTAGAATAAGAGAGCTGGTCTCTGGCTGTTAGTGCATGAGGCTTATATCAAAATCTTTGTAGTATGGGCTAAGGGAGATGTTCTGGAAGTCGAAGTATGATACCTTTAACAAAACCCACTTGCAGACTCAATTTTAAGTCCTATACACTACTACTAGCATCCTAAACGTCACAGGTTGTTGCTGTTTGTAATAGCTTTGGATGGAGCTCCAGAAAGCACTATATTTTCCTCCTTGGGACTTAGCATCACAGTTTAACTCCTAGGTCCCATCCTGGACTCATAAGAAGGCCCATCTTAGCAGAGAAATAGCTCATGGTAATGCCATACCTGTCAAGAGAGAAAATAGAATTAGTTACTCCTTTTAGTACTTAGACTTTAAAGAAGAGGCCCATATTTTGGGTGTGTGGTAGACAAAGGTTAAGGTAGAGGTGCCAACCACTTGTTTCCTTAACAGCCACGTGTAGGCCCCGGACAAGTTCACTGTCCAGCTGTCCTCTGGGCTGAGCCTCGCAGGCAGTGGGCACCATATCCGTCCTGCCTCTTGACCTCTGCAGCTTGTCTACTGCTGGGCTCTGATCTAAAAGCCAAGGAGTTGAATTGATTTTCAAGGCATCCTCCAAAAGGAGCCAAGTGTGTATAGTCCAGCCAGAGACCAGTTCTGGTGCTCTTACAATGATTTCCCAGTTCCTCTGGCACCAGGGAGAGAGCCTGATCTTCGCTAATCCACCTCTCTCAAGGTGGCCACATCAAAAGGGGCTCACTCCTAACTGGCTTATTCCTTCCACCCGAGAATGTTCTAGAAGCAGAGGCACTTCTTGTTGGATGCTTTGTCTTTCCTGGCAAATCAAAATATAGTAACTCAAAAAGAGAAAGTATCTGTTGCTATTCATTGGCTTCTAATAGATATATAACAAATCTAAATATTTTCAAATTTTTCAAAGGACTTGTTTTTCCTTTTTCTAAGGTGAGATAATCAAACCATTATACTTAAAGAAAGCCCCTTGTCCCCTACTAGCTTATGGTCTGCTAAGGGAGATAGCACTGTGATGACAGAGGCTGGATGAATGGTACTGGCGGGAATCAGCAACATCCTCTTGTAGGGGAATCAGGATGCTTCCTCTTCCTCAGAGATGCACTTTGGGGTCCCTCAGTGGGCACGAGATACTAGGTAGGGTAAAAAAACATACCAAGATAGTTATTAATTCCCGTAGTTCATTAAAATGAAATTTCATGAGGAAATGATAAACAGGATAATTTTATCAGGTTTTTATCAAAATAATTAAAAAAATAAGTTTCTTTTCAATCAGAAGCCTCCTGGCTCTCCTTCTGCTTTTCATAACACATCTGATCCCGTCGCTGTTGAATTTACTTCCCTCAGTCTTTGTATAGCTTGTGTAGCAATTTACGAAAGACTTTCATAACTAGAGTCCTTCTTTTGTGTGTGATAAAAATATGCTACAGCCTTGAAGTAGGAGCATCTTTCCCTTCTCTCCCTTCAAACCTTTCTCCATCCTTGATCGTAATTGCCTAATTGCACCCATTCTTTTTATATCCTTCTGTGCCTTCTGAGCCGTTCCCCAGGTGATTAGAAATGCTATTTGAAAGACACAGGTACAGATGCGTATTACGCAATTAATAGGCCTTCACTAAGTGGAACCAATAGACCTTTAAAATGAATCCATGCTGTCTAAGCTCTCTCTTTCCATCTTTCTCTCTCCAGCAGTAACCTGACCCAGTGGCTAAAGTGATACGAAAATCCATCTCTTCAATCCCACTCTGTTTTAAGGGCCAAAGAAGAACAGGGCACAGATAATGATTTCCTGCTCTCAGCAACAAATGTGCAGACACTTCCATCCCAAGTACGCCTCCTGTTGAGGCTGCTGAATCAGAAGTTGTACCATTTACAATAGAAAATGGAATAATTTGCCTACTCCAACCCGGAGAAAGGTAGTATCTTGCAATAAATGGCCTGGCTGTATAAATAATAAAGTAAAAAGGGGCCTGAAGCTGCCAGGATTTTTTGTTTGCTGGAAATAGGGTAACTAAGCAATTTATGGCACTGTTTCCCAGCTAGAGTACAAGGGCAATTTAGTTAGTTACGGCAATAACAGAAATGGCTTCATGTCAATATGGAGCCACAAGTGCTAGGCAGAAAGAGAGCAACAAATATTAAAAGATGTCAACTGCCAGCACGAGTTGATTGCAAATGGTGGTTCTGGGAAAATGGAGCACGCTGGGAGCATTAGCAGTGAGAGAGAGCCAGCCACAGAAAAACCTCGGAGGCCAATAACAACTCACATCCCCAGCAGCCCTGAGCTACTTGCTGAGGAAGAAAAGAAAGAATAATTTATGAGCACTGGAGGCCTGATGTGTTAACACATTATTATCTCTGTCATTTAGAGTAATTACTGACCTGACAATATTACGGATATACATTCAGAGTAACAAACATTCCTGGGGTGATTACAGGGAGTACCGTCAGGTTTCAGTTTGCCAAAGTGACCAGTCCACTCTTGCACATGACCTGGAGCAGAAAGGAAGGCATGCTGAACTTTCTGGCTGAGGTGTTAAAATGCAAGAGAGTTAGGCTTCCCTGGAGGTTTCTCCAAAAATTAGGCAGTAGCGAATCTTCAGACTTCCCCAATATCAGATGCTGCTCTCAAGGTAGTAGTACTACTAGTTTCCACGTAATGAGCACTTACTACATGCAAGTGTGCCAAAAGATTTACACGCTTCATCTCGTTCAGTGCTCACAGTGACCTTCCAAGGTAGGCAAGGCCATCATCTGCATGTTGTAGATGAGTGAAGTGAGGCTCAAGAAACTAAGGAACTGGCAAACAACGTGGGTAAAAATGGAGTCCGGAGTCAGACCCAATGTTGCCTGATTACAGAGCTTGAACTTAAACCACTATGCCATATTGTCTCAAGTAATAATAATAATACTAATAAACCCACAAGTAACAGTTATAGCATCCTCAGCTAACAATTATTGGGTACTTACTATGTGCTAAATATTGGGCTAAATGTTGGAATAAATCAGGATACGATAACCAGTGTAACAAACAACCCCAAATCTTTAGTGTCTTAACACAATAAAAAAAAATTTTTTTTTTTTCCTTACAGCATGTCACAATGCAATGAGGTAAGCAGAGGGTAGGTGTGTGGTGGAGCCCAGGGGCTGTGCTCCATGCAGCCATTCAGAAACCCAGGCTTCTCCCCAGTGAATGTTCAGCATGTGAATTTCAAAGTTATCATAAAAGGAAAGAGAGATGATGAGAAAGGCACACCTGCTCTTAACTGTCTTAGCCCAGAACTGACACCACCATTGGGCTCACATTCTAGTGTCATGAGTTACATGACCCACCTAGATATAAGGTTGCTGCAAAATGTATTTTGACTGTGCCCAGGAGGGGTAAAACATTTGGTGAGCATCTAGTTTATATATATATATATTTTTTTTTTTTTAATTAATTAATTATTCTTTGGCTGCGTTGGGTCTTTTGTTGCTGCGTGCAGCCTTTCTCTAGTTGTGGCGAATGGGGGCTACTCTTAGTTGCGATGCGCGGGCTTCTCACTGTGGTGACTTCTCTTGTTGCGGAGCACGGGCTCTAGGCAGATGGGCTCAGTAGTTGTGGCACACAGGCTTAGTTGCTCTGCGGCATGTGGGATCTTCCCGGACAAGGGCTTGAACCCGTGTCCCCTGCATTGACAGGTGGATACTTAACCACTGCACCACCAGGGAAGTCCTAGTTTATCTTTGACGTGGCGTTTGACCTGCATTAGCTCATTGTTCACACCAACTTTAGGGAGGTTTTATTTCTGCGAAACAGATGAGGAAACAGATACAGGGAGGTTCTGCTTTTCCAAGATCATACAGGCAGATGGAGGTGGGATTATAGGGGGAAATGACTGATCCTCTTATGCAACAAAAATCAAGGTTTGTAAAAAGCCTTTATCTTACCTTTGTGGATTGTTTACTGGAACCATCACCAGCATTTTCCTCTGCAGTCTTTCCCCATCTCCAATAGCTGTTCTCCAGTTCTACCTGCTTATTGTAGTTCCCTGAATGAGCTTTGCTCTTTCTTATATCTGGGCCTTTGCGTGAGCTGCTGTTCCTCTATCTCTTGACTTGGGTTCCTCTGACACGTCCTTCACATCTCAGCTTAGATATCTCTTCTCCACAAACTCTCCTCTGATTTCAAAAATCTGTGTTAGAGATTCTGCAATGAGCTCCCTTTTCATCCTGGACTTCCCTTACGGTAGCATGTGCCACACTGGTTTTTAACTTGCGGCTAATGGATTTGTCTTCCTTGTTGTAGGCTAAATTCCACCCAGGCAGAGATTTTGTTTAGCTCATTTATCTCTGCATCTTAGCATCTAAGATGTCTGGTACATAGAGTTCAAGAACTATTTGTTAAATTAATGGATGAATAAGTGACTCACGTGGAATTCTGAACCTACACTCACCCCTCCATGGCTTTTGTCTCAATAGGTCAGGATTCCTTCTCTTACAGATCTATAATCATACTTAAGTGAGCCTGAGTACTTAAATGTGGTAGGTACTATATTAAGCCTTGAGCAGATTCAAAGAAGAAACATATTCACCTATACCCTCAAGGAGTTCCCAGTCTAGGGGCAGATAGAGAGATGTAACTCTGAATTACGATGTGATATGGTAAATGCCATTATAGAGGAATGCGTGAATGAGGTCCTGTGAGAACACAGAGGAGGGAGTGATTGGGAAGGTGGGGAAAAACTGCACAGAGAAGGAGAACTTCTCAGCTTCCCAGCTGACCTATGAGCCAGACTTTAAAAAACTATTCAGATAAACACAAAAGACCCTGAATAGCCAAAACAATTTTAACAAAGAGCAGAGCTGGAGGAATCATGCTTCCTGAATTCAGGCTATACTACAAAGCTACGGTCATCAAAACAATATGGTACTGGCACAAAAACAGGCACATAGATCAATGGAACAGCATAGACAACCCAGAAATAAACCCACACACTTACGGTCGATTAATCTATGACAAAGTAGGCAACAATATACAATGGAGAAAAGACAGTCTCTTCAATACGTGGTGCTGGGAAAATTGGACAGCTACATGTGAAAGAATGAAATTAGAATGTTCTTTAATACCATACACAAAAATAAACTCAAAATGGATTAAAGACCTAAGTGTAAGACCAGAAGCCATAAAACTCCTAGAGGAAAACACAGGCAGGACACTCTTTGACATAAAGCATAGCAATAATTTTTTGGATCTGTCTCCTAAGCAAAGGAAGTATAAGCAAAACTAAACAAACAGGACCTAATTAAACTTAAAAGCTTTTGCACCGCAAAGGAAGCCATCAACAAAATGAAAAGATAAGCTACTGAATGGGAGCAAATATTTGAAGATGATATGACTGATAAGAGATTAATATCCAACATATATAAACAGCTCATATAACTCAACGTCAAAAAAAAAAAAACAACCCCACTACAAATTGGTAGAATACCTGAAGAGACATTTTTCCAAAGAGGGAATGCAGATGGCCAACAGGCACATGAAAATATGCTCGACATTGCTAATCACTAGGGAAATGCAAATCAAAACCACAATGAGATGTCACCTCACACTTGTCAGAATGACTATCATCAAAAAGAGCACAAATAATAAATGTTGGCAGGGATGTGGAGAAAAGGGAACCCTTGTACCCTGTTGGTAGGCATGTAAATTGGTGCAGCCACTATGGAAAACAGTATGGAGGTTTCTCAAAAAACTAAAAATAGAACTAGCATAAGACCCAGCAATTCTGCTCCTAGGTATATATCCAAAAAATCCCCAAAACACTAATGTGAAAGATGCATACACCCCAGTGTTCATAGCAGCATTATTTAAATAGCCAAGATATGGGAAGCAACCTAAATGTCCATCAACAGATGAATGGATAAAGAAAATGTGCATACACACACACACACACACACACACACACACACACGTAAAATGGAATACTACTCAGCCATAAAAGAGAATGAAATTTTGCCATCTGAAGCAACATGGATGGACTTGGAGGGCAAGTCCATGCTAAGTGAAGTAAGTCAGACAGAGAAAGAGAAATACTCTATGATATCACTTATATGTGGAATCTGAAAAATACAACAGACTAGTGAATATAACAAAAAAGAAGCAGACTCACAGATACAGAGAACAAATTAGTGGTTACCAGTGGGGAGAGGGAAGGGAGGAGGGGCAATATAATGTTAAGGGACTAAGAGGTACAAATTAATATGTATAAAATAAATAAGCTACAAGGTTACATTGTACAACACAGGGAATATAGTCAATATTTTATAATAACTATAAATGCAGTATAACCTTTAAAATTGTGAATCACTATATTGTACACCTATAACTTATATAGTATTGTACATCAACTGTACTTAAATAAAAACAACAACAGAGATTATTCAGAGAGACACAGAGAAGAAGTTCATCCAATGCATGCCTGATTGCATGGGACAAACCAGGAGGGTATAAAGATTCCCTTTTTGAAGAATATAAGAAGACAACCCAATAGGCAAATGGTTTAAGTGGCTATTTCATGAAAGAAGACATAAGAATGGCCAATAATTCATGAAAAGATACTTGACATCATTAGACATGGGGAAAATGCAAATTAAAATCACAGAATACCTCTATGTACCCTCTTGCATGGTAAGATTAAAGAGACTTAAATACCAAATTCTGGCTGGCAAAAAAATGTAGTGACTGGAACCCTCATAGAGTGCTGGTAGGAATATACAGGGGTACAACTCTTTTGGAAAATAGCTTGGAAGTTTCTTATAGGATCAAACATATTGTTTCCCTAAGACCCAGCCATTCCACTCCTAGATATTTACCCAAGAGAAATGAAAGTATATAACCTAACAAAGATTTGTATACATATTTTCCTAGCAAATTTATTCATTATAGCCAAAACCCTCAAAAAACCCAAATGTCCCTCAATAGGAAAATGAACAAACAAATTATAATATATTCATATAATGAAATACTCCACAAGAATAAAAAGAAACAAACTACTCATATACCAAATAGCATGGATGAATCTCAAAAGCATTGTTCTGAGTGAAAGAAGCCAGACCCAAAGAGTCATGCTATATGACTACACTTATATAACATTTTAGAATGGGCAAAAGCAATCCATAGTGACAGAAAGCAGACCCATGGTTGTCTGGGGCCAGAGGTTGAGAGTGAATGGCCATAAGTGGGCATGAGCGAGAATTTTGGGGGGGATGGAAATATTCTATTTCTTGATTATGGTAATAGTTTAATGGTTACGTAGCTGCGTGTATTTGTTGAAAGATCAAACTATATTTTGGGTAGCAGAAACAACAGAAGTCCATTACACAGATTATTCTTGACTCAAGCAAGCTGGATCACTTGTTGATTCCAAAACACCTTGTGCTTTCCTGCATTAAGGTCTTTCGTTACGCTGTTCCCTCTGCCAGGAACGTCCAGCCTTATCTCCTTGGATGAATTTCTACCAACCTTACATTGCATCTTTTCAATGATGTCTATATAATTTGATGATCTTGAGTTGTCCTGCTCTGAACCTTATAATTATCTTTCTTTCAGGCCTTTTTCTTCATCTGCCTTATGTTACACTTATTTGTGCCCCTTACTGATCTTGTTCTCCAGTGATCTATACGCTGCCTGAGCCAGGACTCTTGTACCTGCAAGAGCCCAAGTATGCGTCTGAGAGTGAGTGTTTGTTATTGGCTTGGTGACATAAATTAATTGCTTTTAAGTAATTGCTTTATAGTTCTGAGAGATGTGTGTCACTGGTCTTCACATGGAGATGCATTTGAAAGAGACCCAGTATTTTTCACTGTTGTCTGTACCAGGTGTTTGCAGTGGAATCAGGAGGATTTGCCCTTGGATTAGATTTTAAAATGGAAACTGCTACATGTGAGTTGAGCCCAGAAGGATGTATGAAGCTTTGTAGAGACATGTGCAGTTGGGTCATGAAATGAAATGGCTTCCAATGTAAAACTATGATTTGTTCTAGGGAACTTCTAAAACAAAGGAAAAATAATTTTGCTTTCGTAAAACGTGAGAGCTGATAGACAGTAATTATTTTCTGCTTGGCTGCAATTATGACTCCATAACATAATATAGTATATTAATGACCGTGCTGTGTTAATTGGAGAAACAGGTATCTTAAGAATACCTATGAGATTTTAATACTGGTAATGTATTTGAATCTTTAACTTTATGGAAAATGGTGTGAAACATTATTTTTCAATGCCATGGCTTTTATCCTCCAAGCCAAAGAAATTGAGTAGTGTGTTTATAGCCTTATCAACACAGAGAATCAACTAATTGATAGTGTTTTACACAATCTGTTCCAAGAAATGTTAAACCTGAGATTGGAAAGATATAAACACTGTAACCTGTGGCTACAGATACAGAGGAGAGAAAACTAATCCTATCGCTAACTTCAAGTGCCCCCTGACCATTATCGTCTTGCTTATAAGGTTGTTAAAAGGTGTTTTTGTGTACCAATTAGATGCAGACACAGATTTAAATTTTGGAGCTTATGATGATAGAACCCCAACTTTTTCTGGGTTTATCAGGTCTTTGTGTGGTTCTCGGCATCTGTGCCTGTTTCTCAGTTGTGTTTGGGGACATCGCATTAGACCCCTTGGGAGTGGATAAGGATCACTGGAGAGCACAGTCAATGGCAGCTTCCCTACTTTCTTGTTTTCACTTATGCTTCGTCCTTCCCACTGGTATACTGGTGAGGGTCCTGAGGTAATCATCATGGTGAAAATAGCCAACACTTACTGAGTACCACTTTACATGCAATCCTATAAAGTAGATATAATTATTATCTCCATTTTACAGACGAGCAAACTGAGACTTGGATTAAGTAAACTTGCCCAAGGTTACATGCTAGTAAATGTTGGGATTTGAACTGTAAATAGTTCCTTATTTGGGGGTCACTTTAAAAAATGCACTCTTTCATTGCAATTTTATTTATTTATTTTTTTCTGTACACGGGCTTCGCACCGTTGCGGCCTCTCCCGTTGCAGAGCACAGGCTCCGGAAGCGCAGGCCCAGCGGCCATGGCTCACCGGCCCGGCGTGTGGGATCTTCCCGGACCGGGGAACAAACCTGTGTCCCCTGCATCGGCAGGCGGACTCTCAACCCCTGCGCCACCAGGGAAGCCCTTCATTGCAATCTTTAGCCCTAAAATGAGATTAGAAAGAGCTGAATGTACTGTCACAAATTAATCAAACAATACTTATAAACACGCACTCTGTTCTAAATAGTTTTTTGCTCACGATGGGCAAAGTGAATTCCTATACAGCCAAAGTGGAAAGCATTGTTCTTTCTTCTGTCTTCAAATTAAAGTTATAGCTTTTTGAGCCTGCCTTTATATAGAAATATAATCCATACAATTGCCCTTTAGTCTTGGACTTGAAGATCTATCTTTAACAATATCTTTAACAAAAATCTATCAGTGCATGATTAATAGATTCAATGTACATGCACCCCTTCCCCAGAAGGTATAAGGTTATGATTTTACATATTTGTCATAAATGGCTGCAGCATCCATATATTATTGGAGTGAGCTTTTCTAATGGGGATAAATGTACCACACTGTGGACTCTCAAGATGGCAAGATACACAACTCATGTTCAGCGAAGCAGGGGAAAACATATTATCCCTCTGCCATGCTGTGACATGCATATATTGCATTTGTGCTTCATGAGGGCATTAAATCCAGAGAGATCAAAAGAAAATGCAGAGACAGACTTCCACTGCTGGCTCTTACAGCAGTTTCTGTTGGCTCCATGCTATTTGCATAGGGTGCAGAAGGCTCAACTGCTTCAAAAGAGAGATTCTGTTAGAGCATTATATTTTATAAGTTTTTTTCTCCTGCAAGTTATATTTCCCTAAATTGGCTGAAAATCCAAGGAGATTTTTTTTTAAATTTTTTAATTTAATTTAATTTATTTTTTTATACAGCAGGTCCTTATTAGTCATCAATTTTATACACTTCAGTGTATACAAGTCAATCCCAATCGCCCAATTCATCATTTCTCCAAAGAAGATACACAGATTACCAACAAACACATGAAAGGATGCTCAACATCACTAATCATTAGAGAAACGCAAATCAAAACCACAACGAGGTATCACCTCACACCAGTCAGGAAGGCCATCATCAAAAAATCTACGAACAATAAATGCTGGAGAGGGCGTGGAGAAAAAGGAACCCTCTTGCACTGTTGGTGGGAATGTAAATTGATACGGCCACTGTGGAGAATAGTACGGAGGTTCCTTAAAAATCTAAAAATAGAACTACCATACGACCCAGCAATCCCACTACTGGGCATATACCCTGAGAAAACCATAATTCAAAAAGAGTCATGGACCACAATGTTCATTGCAGCTCTATTTACAATAGCCAGGACATGGAAGCAAGCTAAGTGTCCATCGACAGATGAATGGCTAAAGAAGATGTGGCACATGTATACAATGGAATATTACTCAGCCATAAAAAGAAACCTAACTGAGTTATTTGTAGTGAGGTGGATGGACCTAGAGTCTGTCCTACAGAGTGAAGTAAGTCAGAAAGAGAAAAACAAATACCGTATGCTAACACATATATATGGAATCTAAAAAAAAAAACTCATGAAGGACCTAGGGGCAAGACAGTAATAAAGATGCAGACCTACTAGAAAATGGACTTGAGGACACGGGGAGGCGGAAGGGTAAGCTGTGACAAAGTGAGAGAGTGGCATGGACATATGTACACTACCAAACGTAAAATAGAGAGCTAGTGGGAAGCAGCCGCATAGCACAGGGAGATCAGCTCGGTGCTTTGTGACCACCCAGAGGGGTGGGATAGGGAGGGTGGGAGGGAGACGCAAGAGGGAGGGGATATGGGGATATATGTATATGTATAACTGATTCACTTCGTGATAAAACAGAAACTAACACACCATTGTAAAGCAATTATACTCCAATAAAGTTGTTCAAAAAAAAATTACGTACACATTATCGAAATAACTTCAAAATTTTATTTCCTAAAGACTTAGTTTTCACAGAACTTGTTTTGAATAATTGTTTTTGTCTGGCAGATTTTTTTCCATCCTTTTGGTAGATGCTTTTTACAAATGAAACTACAGGTGCCCCAGGTTAATGAATAAATCCTATGGTCAGATACTGTTCATTTTATTTAGAATAGCAAAAAAACCAAAGAAACGAAAAAACATGGGGGAGAAACTTTTCACAAGAGGTATAATTTTCAGTTCTTGTTTTCTTCATAGTACAGTAGACTGTTCAGACTAGTCTAGTGAAATGGTTGGAGGCTGGGGTGGGGGATCCAGGGGCTCACAGAAAGTATTCAGCAGGGGCTCTTTGCTCTGTATCCCAAGCTAAGCCTGTGTTAGAACTATGTTGTTGAACTGGAGCGATCAAACAGTCTGATCGCCCACCTCTGTGGAAATAGAAGTGTGAAGAGAGGGGTTAAAACTCTGGCTATTAACCCCCTTGGCAGTACTACACAGATTTCAGAACGGCATTCAGCCAAGGGGTTGGAGCCACACGTTTTGGATTCTAGCTACTGTAGATCTTAGTACTTTGACCTCTGAAACAGAGAGATAGCGTTGTAAATGAGACTTCTACATTTGCACAGGAAACTTGACAATAACTTTAGTCTAAAGAAGAGAAAACTGAGACTTAGAGTCTATCAGTCATGATTAAGTTCAGTTAGCATGATAATAGAGTTCTCTCTCACATTGTTTTAAAGGCTGGGCTTTTGGACTCCAGGACCCTGGGGGCTCTGTGAAATGGTGAAGGACCCAGGCTCTCTCTAGCTCATGGCCTTTCTTAGGATGGTTCAAGACAATGACTGGAACTCTAGCTAACAGGGAGGAAGAGATTTAAAAGCCTGTAAGGAGTACATACGTGACATATTTTTAAAGGAAGTTTCCTAGAACGTACCTCAGTAACTTTTCTTTATATCTCATTGGCCCAAACTTAATTCCATGGCCACACCTCGCTGCAAAGGGGGTTGGGAAAGCTGGTTTTATTTCTGGGAGTCATCCACCAGCTGAGAACCAAGCATTCTGTTACTGATCAAGGAGGAGGAAAGGATATTTCTTAGGATCACACAATTTTCTAATGACAGAGACTGGAAGTAGGTCTCCTGATAGTACAGTGCTCCTTGAATCAAAGAAAATGAACTTCCTGGCAGCCCTGCTCTGTCACTTCAATAAAAGGCATTCATTTGCAAAAAAAAAAAAAAAAAAAAGAACTTCTAAGCTTATATGGGGATACTCTGTGTGTAGAAGGAAATGAGAAGAAAGACCATTATGGTTGTAAAGTTGGGTTGGAGACTTGGGTTAAAGACTTCTTCCACTTGTGTATTTTTGCCTGTTATAACATGATTCCTATTGTATTTCGTTTTATTCTCTCTAGTTTAAGCTAGAAAAAAGTATCTTAGAATGTAAAGATGATCCATCAACACTGATGAAGCAATGGGAGGCGGAGAGTCACTCAACTTGTGAGCCCACCTCAAGGCACGGTCTGCATAGCATTTAGGTTCCCTGGTCAACTCCCTCCACCGCTCTCTGTGACTCTGTTTCACACTTTCTCCTGCTCCTCTAGCATTTGATACCATTTCCCTTCACTTTAATCTGCTGGCCTTGCCTGTTATTTCGCGGAGAGAACAAAGACAAACAGGAGAATTTCTTTCTTTTTTTTGATTCTCTAATCTTGTTGGTTTTTTTTCAACATCTCTGTTGGAGTATAATTGCTTTACAATGGTGTGTTAGTTTCTGCTGTATAACAAAGTGAATCAGCTATATGTACACATATATCCCCATATCCCCTCCCTCTTGCGTCTCCCACCCTCCCTCTCCCACCCCTCTAAGTGGTCACAAAGCACCGAGCTGATCTCCCTGTGCTACGCGGCTGCTTCCCACTAGCTCTCTATTTTACATTTGGTAGTGTAGATATGTCCGTGCCACTCTCTCACTTCATCCCAGCTTACCCTTCCCCCTCCCCGTGTCCTCAAGTCCATTCTCTACATCTGCATCTTTATTCCTGTCCTGTCTCTAGGTTCTTCAGAACCATTTTTTTTTTTTTAAGATTCCATATATACGTGATAGCATAGAGCATTTGTCTTTCTCTTTCTGACTTACTTCACTCTGTATGACAGACTCTAGGTCCATCCACCTCACTACAAATAACTCAGTTTTGTTTCTTTTTATGGCTGAGTAATATTCCATTGTATCTATGTGCCACATCTTCTTTATCCATTCATCTGTCGATGGACATTTAGGTTGCTTCCATGTCCTGGCTATTGTACATAGTGCTGCAGTGAACATTGTGGTACATGTCTCTTTTGAATTATGGTTTTCTCAGGGTATATGCCCAGTACTGGGATTGCTGGGTCATATTGGTAGTTCTATTTTTAGATTTTTAAGGAACCTCCATACTGTTCTCCATAGTGGTTGTATCAATTCACATTCCCACCAACAGTGCAGGAATGCTCCCTTTTCACTACACCCTTTCCAGCATTTATTGTTTCTAGATTTTTTGATAATAGCCATTCTGACTGGCATGAAGTGATACCTCACTGCAGTTTTGATTTGTATTTCTCTAATAATTAGTGAAGTTGAGCATCTTTTTACATGCCTGTTGGCCATCTCTATGTCTTCCTTGGTGAAATGTCTATTTAGGTCGTCCGCCCATTTTTTAATTGGATTGTTTGTTTGTTTTTTTGACATTGATCTCCATGAGCTGTTTGTATATTTTGCAGATTAATCCTTTGTTGTTTCATTTGCAAATATTGTCCCCCATTTTGAGGGTTGTCTTTTTGTCTTGTTTATGGTTTCCTTTTCTGTGCAAAAGCTTTTAAATTCAATTAAGTCTTATTTGTTTATTTTTATTTTTATTTCCATTTCTCTGGGAGGTGGGTCAAAAAAGATCTTGCTGTGGTTTATGTCAAAGAGTGTTCTTCCTATGTTTTCCTCTAAGAGTTTTATAGTGTCTCGTTTTACATTTAGGTCTTTAATCCATTTGGAGTTTATTTTTGTGTATGGTGTTAGGGAGTGTTCTAATTTCATTCTTTTACATGTATTTGTCCAGTTTTCCCAGCACCACTTATTGAATGGGCTGTCTTTTCTCCATTGTATGTTCTTGCCTCCTTTGTTGTACATTAGGTGACCATATGTGCGTGGGTTTATCTCTGGGCATTCTATCCTGTACCACTGATCTATATTTCTGATTTTGTGCCAGTACCATATTCTCTCAAATACTGTAGCTTTGTGGTATAGTCTGAAGTCAGGGAGCCTGATTCCTCCAGCTCCGTTTTTCTTTCTCAAGATTGCTTTGGTTGTTCGGGATCTTTTGTGTTTCCATGCGAATTGTAAAATTTTTTGTTCTCATTCTATGAAGTATGCCATTGGTAGTTTGATAAGGATTACACTGAATCTGTTGATTGCTTTGGGTAGTATAGTCATTTTCATGATATTGATTCTTCTAATCCAAGAACATGGTATATTTCTCCATCTGTGTATGTCATCTTTGATTTCTTTCATCAGTGTTTTATAGTTTTCTGAGTACAAGTCTTTAACCTCCTTAGGCAAGTTTATTCCTAGGTATTTTGTTCTTTTTGCTGTGATGGTAAATGGGATTGTTTCCTTAATTTCTCATTCTGATTTTTTGTTGTTGGTGTATAGGAATGCCAGAGATACCTGTGCAGTAATTTTGTATCCTGCAACCTTACCAAATTCATTGATTAGTTCTAGTAGTTTCCTGGTGGCATCTTTAGTATTTTCTATGTATAATATCATGCCATCTGCAAACAGTGACAGTTTTACTTCTTTTTTCTGATTTGGATTCCTTTTATTTTTCTTCTCTGACTGCTATGGCTAGGACTTCCAAAACTATGTTGAATAAGAGTGGCCAGAGTGGACGTCCTTGTCTTGTTCCTGATCTTAGAGGAAATACTTTCAGTTTTTCACCATTGAGTGTGATGCTTGCTGTGGGTTTGTCATATATGGCCTTTATTATGTTGAGGTAGGTTCCCTCTATGCCCATTTTCTGGAGAGTTTTTATCATAAATGGGTGTTGAATATTGTCAAAAGCTTTTTCTGCATCTATTGAGATGATCATATGGTTTTTATTCCTTAATTTGTTAATGTGGTGTATCACATTGATTGATTTGCGTGTATTGAAGAATCTTTGTGTACCTGGGTTAAATCCCACTTGATCATAGTGTATGATCCTTTTAATGTGCTGTTGGATTCTGTTTGCTAGTATTTTGTTCAGGATTTCTGCATTTATGTTCATCAGTGATATTGGTCTATAAATTTCCTTTTTTTTTTTGTGGTACGTGGGCTTCTCACTGTTGTGGCCTCTCCCGCTGCGGAGCACAGACTCCGGATGCACAGGCCCAGCGGCCATGGCTCACGGACCCTGCCGCTCCGCAGCATGTGGGATCCTCCTGGACTGGGGCACAAACCCGTGTCCCCTGCATCGGCAGGCGGACTTTCAACTGCTGCGCCACCAGGGAAGCCCTATAATTTTCTTTTTTTGTGTTATCTTTTTCTGGTTTTGGTATCAGGGTGATAGATAGTGACTTTGTAGAATGAATTTGGGAGTGTTTCTCCCTCTGCAATTTTTTGGAAGAGTTTGAGAAGGATCAGTGTTAGCTCTTCTCTAAATGTTTGATAGAATTCTCCTGTGAAGCCATCTGGTCCTGGACTTTTGTTTGTTGGAAGATTTCTTTTTTTTTTTTTCAGTACATGGACCTCTCACTGTTGTGGCCTCTCCTGTTGCGGAGCACAGGCTCTGGACGCACAGGCTCAGTGGCCATGGCTCATGGGCCCAGCCGCTCTGCGGCATGTGGGAACCTCCCGGACCAGGGCACGAACCCGTGTTGCCTGCATCGGCAGGCGGACTCTCAACCACTGCGCCACCAGGGAAGCCCTACTGGAAGATTTTAAATTATGGTTTCAATTTCATTACTTGTGATAGGTCAGTTTATATTTTCTAATTCTTCCTGGTTCAGTCTTGGAAAATTGTACTTTTCCAAGAATTTGTCTATTTCTTTGTGGTTGACCATTTTATTGGCATATGGTTGTCCGTAACAGTCTCTTATAATCCTTTGCATTTCTGTGGTGTCAGTTGTGATTTCTCCTTTTTCATTTCTAATTTTATTGATTTGTGTCCTCTCCCTTTTTTTCTTGATGAGTCTGGCTAAGGGTTTATCAATTTCGTTTATCTTCTCAAAGAACCAGCTTTTAGTTTTATTGATCTTTGCTATTGTTTTCTTCATTTCTATTTCATTTATTTCTGCTCTGATTTTTATGATTTTTTTCCTTCTACTGACTTTGGGTTTTCTTTGTTCTTTACCCTCTAGTTGTTTTAAGTGTGAGGTTAGATTGTTTATTTGAGATTTTTCTTGTTTCTTGAGGTGAGATTGAATTGCTATAAACTTCTCTCTTAGGACTGCTTTTTCTGCGTCCCATAGGTTTTGGGTCATCGTGTTTTCATCGTCATTTGTTTCCATGTATTTTTTAATTTCTTCTTTGATTTCTTCATTGATCTCTTGCTTATTTAGTAACACACTGGTTAGCCTCCATGTATTTGTGTTATTTACAGTTTGTTTTCCTGTCATTGATTTCCAGTCTCATAGCGTTGTGGTCAGAAAAGATGCTTGTTACGATTTCAGTTTTCTTAAATTTTCCAAGGCCTGATTTGTGACCCAAGATGTGATCTATCCTGGAGGATGTTCCATGTGCACTTGAGAAGAAAGTGTATTCTGCCACTTTTGGGTGGAATGTTCTATAAATATCAATTAAATCTATTTGGTCTGTTGTGTCACTTAAAGCTTGTGTTTCCTTATTTATTTTCTGTTTGGATGATCTGTCCATTGGTGTAAGTGGCATGTTAAAGTCCCCTACTATTATTGTGGTTGTCAGCTTTTGCCTTATGTATTGAGGTGCTCCTATGTTGGGTGCATAAACATTTATAATTGTTATATCTTCTTCTTGTATTGATCCTTTTGTCATTAGGTAGTGTCTCTCCTTATCTCTTGTAACATTCTTTATTTTAAAGTCTCTTTTATTGGATATGAGTATTGCTCCTCCTGCTTTCTTTTTATTTCCATTTGCATGGGATATCTTTCTCCATCCGTTCACCTTCAGTCTTTATGTGTCTGAGGTGGGTAACCTAGGTCTGAAGTGGGTCTCTTGTAGACAGCATATATATGGGTCTTGTTTTTGTATCCATTCAGCCAGTCTGTGTCTTTTGGTTGGGGCATTTAATCCATTTACATTTAAGGTAGTTATCAATATGTTTGTTCCTATTACCATTTTCTTAATTGTTTTGGGTTTGTTTTTGTGGGTCTTTTTCTTCTCTTGTGTTTCCCGCCTAGAGAAGTTTCTTTAGCACTTGTTTTCAAGCTGGTTTGGTGGTGCTGAATTCTCTTAGCTTTGGCTTGTCTGAAAAACTTATGGTTTCATCGTCGAATGTGAATGAGATCCTTGCTGGGTAGAGTAATGTTGGTTGTAGGTTTTTCTCTTTCATCACTTTAAGTATATCCTGCCACTCCCTTCTACCCTGCAGAGTTTTTGCTGAAAAATCAGCTGATAACTTTATGGGGATTCCTTTGTATGTTATTTTTTGTTTTTCCCTTACTGCTTTTAATATTTTTTCTTTGAATTTAATGTTTGTTAGTGGGATTAATATGTGTCTTGGTGTGTTTTTCCTAGGGTTTATCCTGTATGGGACTCTCTGTGCTTCCTGGACTTGGGTGACTATTTCCTTTCCCATGTTAGGGAAGTTTTCAACTGTAATCTCTTCACATATTTTCTCAGACCCTTTCTTTTCCTCTTCTTCTTCTGGGACCCCTATAATTCGAATGTTGGTGTGTTTAGTGTTGTCCCAGAGGTCTCTGAGATTGTCTTCAATTCTTTTCATTCTTTTTTCTTTATTCTGCTCCTCGGCAGTTATTTCCACCATTTTGTCTTCCAGCTCACTTATTCATTCTTCTGCCTCAGTTATTCTGTTATTGATTCCTTTTAGTGTATTTTTTATTTCAGGTTATTCTGTTGTCCATCTGTTTGTTTGTTCTTTAGTTCTTCTAGATCTTTGTTAAACATTTCTTGTATTTTCTCAGTCTATGCCTCCATTCTTTTTCCGAGATTCTGGATCATCTTTACTATCATCACTCTGAATTCTTTTTCAGGTAGATTGCCTATTTCCTCTTCATTTATTTGGTCTTGTAGGTTTTTACCTTGCTCCTTCATCTGTGACATATTTTTTTTTTAATTTCATTTTTTTTTTTTTTTTAAATGAGTGGGATTGTGTTCCTGTCTTACTGGTTGTTTGGCCTGGTGCTTCCAGCACTGGAGTTTATAGGATGTTGGGTAGAGCTGGATCTTGTTGCTGAGATGAGGACCTCTGGAGACCTCACTTTGATAAATATTCCTTGGGGTCTGAGATTCTCTGTTAATCCAGTGGTTCCAACACAGAGCTCCCACTGCAGGAGCTTTGGCCCGACTCCTGGCTCATGAAGAAAGATTCTGCAAGCTGCGTGGGGTGGCAAAAAAAAAAAAAAAAGAGAGAGAGAGCAATAACAATGTAAAAAATGAAATTAGACTAGGAAACTAACAGATATGTTAGAAAGAATATAAAAATAAAAATATAGATGAGTCAACAACTGAAAGGTACATTAGTACCACGATAGTAAAAAAAAGAGGAGGAGGGAAAAGGAAAACAAAAAAAAAAAGGGAAAGGGAAAGGCCTTGGCTGTGGAGAGTGGGGCCTAAGCAAGGGTGAGGTTTGGGTAGTGGGCGGGGCCAATGCTCAGGACCCACAGGGCTGGAAAAGGCCCTGGGGGCTGTGGGGGGTGGGGCTTAGGCTCAAGGAACAGAAGGGGCCCAGGTGGGCCACCCCACCCCTGATCTCAGAGGGCAGGGGACCTCACCTGGGAGCTCAGCAGGCTTTCTGGCCTCTAGTGGGTGGGGCAGTCGTCCACCACTCCTCTCTTGCCCCTACATCCCGGGAGGGCCCCTCCTGCCCGCCACTCCTGATCTCCCCAGCCTCCCTCCTATGTCCACAAGACCCACGCGGCCTGGAGAGGGGGCTTTGGAAGGCAGGGGATCAGCCTGGGAGCTCAGCAGTCTCCCTGGTTCAAGTGGGCAGGGCAGTCACCCTCTTGTTTCTCTCCTGCTCCTCCCAGAGGGCCCCTCCCACCTCCCTCTCCTGATCTCCCCAGCCTCAGGGGCGCCGATCCTGTCTGGCCTCCACTTCTCCTCCCACCTCTGTCCCCCCACGACCTACCGGATCCCTTGGGGGTTCCTCCCATGTCCTTGCACGTCAGGGTTCCCTACCAGCGGCCGGCAGGCACCCTAGTCGTTGGGAGACGCTAACTTGGCCTCTTCCCACACCACCATCTTCTAAAGTCTTTACTGAACTTGTTCCCGTATAGCTTCTGTTCTGTGTTTTATTTATTTTTTTGACCATGCTGCAGAGCCTGGGGGATCTTAGCTCCCCAACCAGGGATCGAACCCACACCCCCTGCATTGGAAGGCAAAGTCTTTAACCACTAGACTGCCAGGGAAGTCCCTGAAACCCTTCTTGTTGAGGCTGGCAATGATTTCCATCTTGCCACATCCCATGGGCATTTTTCAATCATGACCGCTCAGTAGCACTTGACCCAGTTGTTTGCTTTTTCCTTCTGGAAGAACCTTTTTTACTTGTCTTGGGCAGCTCTGTTCTTGCCTCATTTTCTTGCTATGGAGTGGTGGTGCCTCCCCCTTCTTGCTGGCTCCTTCTCTCCTTGACCTAAAAATTTGGGGGGGTGCTCTAGGGCTCACTCCCTTGATTGTCTTCTCTATTTTACTATGCTATCTCCTTAGTGATCTCATTCACTGTTGTGGCTTTAAATATCTATATCTAGGTGGTTCTGAATTTATACCCGTTCCTTTTCTCTGGGCTCCAGACATGTATGTCTAACTCCCTGCTCAACATCTCCACTTGGATGTCTATACAGGATTTTCAAATTTAACAGCTTCAAAATAGAACACTTGATTCTCTTTTCCCCAACTGTTCTTCCTCTTATTTTCATAAGCAACACCACCATTCACTAAGTGGTTCAGATCAAAAACTGGGAGTTATCTTTGATGCTTCTCTAGCCCCCAGACTTCACATTTATTATATCAGAAAACCATCTCCAACCACAAAACAGATCTAGATTTTAATCAGTTCATCATGTTCACCATTACTTTCCTAGTCCAAGACCCCTATTTAGACTCCTAATTGGTTTCTCTGCTTCTCATGTTGCCCACCCCCAAGTCAAGCACTCAGGTAATCTGATTAAAATGTAAATCAGGTCATGGAAAGTAAATTTTCTGCTGAAAATCCTCCAATGGGTTTATTCAGTCAGAATGAAATTCCAGCTCTTTAGTCTGAAGGCTCCATTTGATCTGCCCTTGTCCTGTCCACACAACCTCATCTCCTGCCACTCACAGCTCTACCACCCTGGCTCTTGGTATTCCTCAAAAATACCGAGGTTGTCACCCACCTAAGGGCCTTGACCATGTTCTTATTTCCTCTGCTTGGAGAGAGTTCTGCCCCCAGGTATCTGTAAGGACTGCTCTACTGTGTTATACAAATCATTCTGATATCACCTTCTCAGATGGGCCTACTGGATATATACTCCACCTTCTCCTTGATCCCCTTACCCAGGTTTATTTTATTTTATTTTTATTATTTTTAATTTATTTTTTAGAACGTATTTAATGGAGTATAATTGCTTTACAATGGTGTGTTAGTTTCCGCTGTATAACACATTGAATCAGCTATACACGTATATCCCCATATCTCCTCCCTCTGGCGTCTCCCTCCCACCCTCCCTATCCCACGCCTCTAGGTGGTCACAAAGCACCGAGCTGACCTCCCTGTGCTACGCGGCTGCTTCCCACTAGCTCTCTGTTTTACATTTGGTAGTGTAGATATGTCCTTGGCACTCTCTCACTTCGTCCCAGCTTACCCTTCCCCCTCCCCGTGTCCTCAAGTCCATTCTCTACGTCTTTACTCCTGTTCTGCCCCTAGGTTCTTCAGAACCTTTTTTTTTTTTTTTTTT